>JAZAYU010000028.1:586430-675345 GCA_038501625.1 Corbicula japonica
CATCAAGCTTCCGAGTCACAATTATCACTGTGTAAGACATGTAAAGCAGGCTTCCACAATTTAACTACTACTGTGCAAGTCATGTACATCAAGCTTCGGAGTCACAATTATCACTGTGTAAGGCATGTAAAGCAGGCTCCCAGAATACAACTACTACTGTGCAAGTCATGTATGTACATCAAGCTTCAGGGTCACAATTATCACTGTGTAAGACATGGACAGCAGGCTCCCAAAATACAACTACAACTGTGCAAGTCATGTACATCAAGCTTCCCAGTCACAATTATCACTGTGTAAGGCATGTTAAGCAGGCTCCCGAAATACAACTACTACTGTGCAAGTCATGTACATCAAGCTACCCAGTCACAATTATCACTGTGTAAGGCATGTAAAGCAGGCTCCAAAAATACAACTACTACTGTGCAAGTCATGTACATCAAGCTTCCCAGTCACAATTATCACTGTGTAAGACATGTAAAGCAGGCTCCCAAAATACAACTACTACTGTGCAAGTCATGTACATCAAGCTTCCCAGTCACAATTATCACTGTGCAAGGCATGTAAAGCAGGCTCCCAAAATACAACTACTACTGTGCAAGTCATATAAATCAAGCTTCCCAGTCACAATTATCACTGTGTAAGACATGTAAAGCAGGATCCCAAAATACAACTACTACTGTGCAAGTCATGTACATCAAGCTTCCGTGTCACAATTATCACTGTGTAAGACATGTAAAGCAGGCTCCCAAAATACAACTACTTCTGTGCAAGTCTAAACATCAAGCTTCCAAGTCACAATTATCACTGTGTAAGACATGTAAAGCAGGCTCCCAAAATACAACTTCTACTGTGCAAGTCCTGTACACCAAGCTTCCCAGTCACAATTATCACTGTGTAAGACATGTAAAGCAGGCTCCCAAAATACAACTACAACTGTGCAACTCATGTTCATCAAGCTTCCGAGTCACAATTATCACTGTGTAAGATATGTAAAGCAGGCTCCCAAAATACAACTACAACTGTGCAAGTCATGTACATCAAGCTTCCCAGTCACGATTATCACTCTGTAAGACATGTAAAGAAGGCTCCCAAAATACAACTACAACTGTGCAAGTCATGTCCATCAAGCTTCCCAGTCACAATTATCACTGTGTAAGGTATGTAAAGCAGGCTCCCAAAATACAACTACTACTGTGCAAGTCATGTAAGTCAAGCTTCCGAGTCACAATTATCACTGTGTAAGGCATGTAAAGCAGGCTCCCAAAATACTACTACTACTCTGCAAGTCATGTATGTACATCAAGCTTCCGAGACACAATTATCACTGTTTAAGATATGTAAAGCAGGCTCCCAAAATACAACTGCTACTGTGCAAGTCATGTACATCAAGCTTCAGAGTCACAATTATCACTGTGTAAGGCATGTTAAGCAGGCTCCCAAAATACAACAACTACTGTGCAAGTCATGTACATCAACCTTCCCAGTCACAATTATCACTGCGTAAGACATGTAAAGCAGGCTCCCAAAATACAACTACTACTGTGCAAGTCATGTACATCAAGCTTCCCAGTCACAATTATCAATGTGTAAGACATGTAAAGCAGGCTCCCAAAATACAACTACAAGTGTTCAAGTCATGTACATCAAGCTTCCCAGTCACAATCACTGTGTAAGACATGTAAAGCAGGCTCCCAAAATACAACTACTACTCTGCAAGTCATGTACATCAAGCTTCCCAGTCACAATTATCACTGTGTAAGGCATGTAAAGCAGGCTCCCAAAATACAACTACTACTGTGCAAGTCATGTACATCAAGCTTCCCAGTCACAATTATCACTGTGTAAGACATGTAAAGCAGGCTCCCACAATTTAACTACTACTGTGCAAGTCATGTACATCAAGCTTCGGAGTCACAATTATCACTGTGTAAGGCATGTAAAGCGCGCTCCCAAAATACAACTACTAATGTGCAAGTCATGTATGTACATCAAGCTTCAGGCTCCCAAAATACAACTTCTACTGTGCAAGTCATGTACATCAAGCTTCCCAGTCACAATTATCACTGTGTAAGACATGTAAAGCAGGCTCCCAAAATACAACTACTTCTGTGCAAGTCGTGAACATCAAGCTTCTGAGTCACAATTATCACTGGGTATGACATGTAAAGCAGGCTCCCAAAATACAACTACTACTGTGCAAGTCATGTACATCAAGCTTCCGAGTCACAATTATCACTGTGTAAGGCATGTTAAGCAGGCTCCCAAAATACAACTACTACTGTGCAAGTCAAGTACATCAAGCTTCAGAGCCACAATTATCACTGTGTAAGACATGTAAAGCAGGCTCCCAAAATACAACTGCAACTGTGCAAGTCATGTACATCAAGCTTCCGAGTCACAATTATCACTGTGAAAGGCATGAAAAGCAGGCTCCCAAAATACAACTACAACTGTGCAACTCATGAACATCAAGCTTCCCAGTCACAATTATCACTGTGTAAGACATGTAAAGCAGGCTCCCAAAATACAACAACTACTGTGCAAGTCATGTACATCAAGCTTCCGAGTCACAATTATCACTGTGTAAGGCATGTAAAGCAGGCTCCCAAAATACAACTTCTACTGTGCAAGTCATGTACATCAAGCTTCCCAGTCACAATTATCATTGTGTAAGTCATGTAAAGCAGGCTCCCAAAATACAACTACTACTGTGCAAGTCATTTACATCAAGCTTCTGAGTCACAATTATCGCTGTGTAAGACATGTAAAGCAGGCTCCCAAAATACAACTTCTACTGTGCAAGTCATGTAAATCAAGTTTCCCAGTCACAATTATCACTGTGTAAGGCATGTAAAGCAGGCTCCCAAAATACAACTACTACTGTGCAAGTCATGTACATCAAGCTTCCGAGTCACAATTATCACTGTGTAAGGCATGTAAAGCAGGCTCCCAAACTACAACTACTAGTGTGCAAGTCATGTACATCAAGCTTCCCAGTCACAATTATCACTGTGTAAGACATGTAAAGCATGCTCCCAAAATACAACTACTACTGTGCAACTCATGAACATTAAGCTTCCAAGTCACAATTATCACTGTGTAAGACATGTAAAGCAGGCACCCAAAATACAACTACTACTGTGCAAGTCAAAGTTTCATAGCTGTAGCTTGTAAGATAAAGGTAGATTGCAGACAAACTTTAAACACAGCGGGACGCCAACACCAAAGCCGAAGCAATACTGACGCCAGAGTGAGTAGAATAGCTCAACATATTCTTCAAATAGTTGAGCTAAAAAAGTACTCTACAAGAAATCCATAAAGGTAAAACACTGATTTCTGTGTGCACATCTTTTTCTGAAAACCTTTAAGAATGCGACAAATAATACGAAATCATAAATTCAAGCTTAAGTAAGTTAAAATTTATTTCCTGGTGTAACTTGTTTTATTGGAAATTCAGTTACCTTGCAAGACAGGAGTACAGACCTGCCAACTTTTTCAAATCCAAATTAGGGAGGTTTATTCGTGACTTTTGTTTCGCGACATAAAAACAAAAAGTTATTGCAACTATTATATCAAGTTTAGTTGTGTAGTTTTGGAACTATTTAGAATGAAAAATTAATGTTCATATGCAATATTGAATAAAAACATCTGATATTTATTTGTATTAAGATAAATATGCATTTTTTATATATTCATTTTTTTTAGATATATCTGTTTCTAATGTTTGATGTAGAAATTAAAATGTTTTGAAAAGCAAGGGGTCTGGGGATCCTGATTATGCTGCTACAGTATCATTAGTATGGAGACTTGAACTAAATACTTAGTGAAATAAATCTATTCCACAAACTGTGGCTGGTGATTTGGACAGAAGAAATGTGTTTCAAAACTAATTATATCCTAGATAAATAAGTTACAATTTTAAGTTAGAAGTCATCTGTAACTTGTACAGCATGGTCGTGGAGAGATGGCAGGTCTGGAAGTATTGTTATCAATTTTGATTATGTCATGGTTTACTCAATAAATACACCTTGTATCCTGATTTCCCCTTGTATCCTGATTTCCAAGGGCAAATATTGCAGATCTAGATCAACCTGCACAAACATTCAGTCTGATCAGGGTCTTCACTCTTTGCTTTGACAGTTATTAGTTTTTACCAATAGTGAAAACCCTGATCAAACAGCATGGATATCCATGCGCAGGCTGATCTTGATCTACACTGGTTGAATCTGGGTGCCGTTTCATCAAACACTTACGACCATGTCTTATCATAATTTTTGTTGTTTGACGGTTTTATGACAATTTAGATGCAGGCAACATATGACATCTTTCTGTCTTTCTTCAGACATCTTCATGAAACAGCACCCTGGACTAGAAAATACATATGTACAGATATCCCTTACAATTAGCTAAAGTAAGCGATATTTCTGTCTTATCTCAAGACATCTTCACGAAAAAGCATCCCGGACTAGAAAATACAGTTATCCCTTACAATTAGCTAAAGTAAGCGATCTTTCTGTCTTATCTTCAGACATCTTCATGAAACAGTATCCTGGAATATAAGCCATATCCATTGAGTAAAAGGATGAATATTGTAACATAAATCTATTACACAGCCTCACCTTGTATCATATTTCCTTGGAAACCGATAGGTGAGCATCAAATAACCATTCTTCACATCCTCCACCTGGAGAGTCTTTTGAGATGAGCCAATCAGGTGTGTGCATGTCGTCAGTGTCACAGGGACAGGAGAATATTGGTATTACACACATCTTCTTGCGACCAATTATCACTGTGTAAGGCATGTAAAGCAGGCTCCCAAAATACAACTACTACTGTGCAAGTCATGTACATCAAGCTTCCCAGTCACAATTATCACTGTGAAAGACATGTAAAGCAGGCTCCCAAAATACAACTACTACTGTGCAAGTCATGTACATCAAGCTTCCCAGTCACAATTATCACTGTGTAAGGCATGTAAAGCAGGCTCCCAAAATACAACTACTACTGTGCAAGTCATGTACATCAAGCTTCCCAGTCACAATTATCACTGTGTAAGACATGTAAAGCAGGCTCCCAAAATACAACTTTTACTGTGCAAGTCATGTACATCAAGCTTCCCAGTCACAATTATCACTGTTTAAGGCATGTAAAGCAGGCTCCCAAAATACAACTTCTACTGTGCAAGTCATGTACATCAAGCTTCTGAGTCACAATTATCACTGTGTAAGGCATGTAAAGCAGGCTCCCGAAATACAACTACTACTGTGCAAGTCATGTACATCAAGTTTCCCAGTCACAATTATCACTGTGTAAGGCATGTAAAGCAGGCTCCCAAAATACAACTACTACTGTGCAAGTCATGTACATCAAGCTTCCGAGTCACAATTATCACAGTGTAAGGCATGTAAAGCAGGCTCCCAAAATACAACTACTACTGTGCAAGTCATGTACATCAAGCTTCCAAGTCACAATTATCACTGTGTAAGACATGTAAAGCAGGCTCCCAAAATACAACTACAACTGTGCATGTCGTGTACATCAAGCTTCCCAGTCACAATTATCACTGTGTAAGGCATGTAAAGCAGGCTCCCAAAATACAACTACTACTGTGCAAGTCATGTACATCAAGCTTCCGAGTCACAATTATCACTGTGTAAGGCATGTAAAGCAGGCTCCCAAAATACAACTTCTACTGTGCAAGTTAAGATGTCTGTTGCTGATATCTCTCTGTAATTAAAAAAGGCAATTTAATCCTTTCCGCCATATATACACTTTTATTGCATCTGATCAGGATCTAAACTGCTTGCTTATGGATTCATTTGGTTATTTATGACCAATATGCAACCAGTGCAGATCCAGACCAAAATGTCATAGATGTACAGACTCATATGGATCTATACTTGTTGCACCTGCCATAAAATGCTTATATGTTGAGTAATGGGTGAATAACATAACATTGAATGTCAGATAAAATGACATTTTCACCTTTTTCATGTCGCAGTCATTTTCCCCCGAGTGATATTGGCAAGAAGTGTTGGTTCAACTCGTATTTCGATATGGTTAATATATAGCAAACATCATACGAACACTAGAATTGTATTATAATTATTCATATCGTCATAATTGACACCAGAATAGCCGAAAATTCCTAGAGATCGTCTGTCGCAAAGGGGTCTATATTAATATTAACGTAAACCTTAAGCTTAATAGGAAACAAAACACCGGTTTAAGGCCATGTTTAAACGTGTATGGTTTAGTTTATTCGAAGTAACTTAAAATTATACAATTCTCCAATAAACTGACTAACCGAGATTTATGAAATGATTGTCGCAAACATACTGGTCAGGAACGTTAAATGCTTTTAACCTTACTTTAACAAACGTAGACGTCATCAATAAACATTAAACTTTGGCTTACTAAGTCTTAATATATAATTATGTGGAATGAAACAAACTAAAATGCAATCGTCGAATCATCAAAGCTAAGATTAATTGAGAAAAAAATAAAATTACAGGTGGGACGTTAGAATTTGTCAGGTACGTTAAATAGTATACTGACTTGTTTGTCCGTAGTTTTGAAATTATATTTCAGAATCACTGTTCTTCGTTTTTCATGCAGTCTTATTTTTTTTTATTGAAGTAAAACATGCCTTTGTGGCAATTTATATATTGATTGCATAGCAGAAAATTGAAAAGTGACTGTCAAGTACGTTAATGTCAGGTACGTGTACATGCATTCTGATTCTTTAAATTAAAAAGTTATTTCCACTACTTTTTCATTTTTATAGCTCTATGTAACGTATGCACACATATTTTGCCCTTATACATCTGTTACAACAGAAATATTCGAGAACAAACACAACAGATTAGTACCATGTCAGGTACGTTAACAGTATTACAAATCGAGGTTAGATTCATTACTTTCAATGATATAGTTAGAAATATACTATGTTTTTTACAATTACAGTAAATCAATTGTATATACGTCTATGTAACTTTTCAACTGTTTTAAAACAGTTCAAGTTTTGAATAGTTGTAATTGTTGGTCAGATACGTTAAAAATATGCACATTTTTAAGGTACATTTTAAAGCTTAAAAGCGTATTAATTGTTCAATTCAAATGAATATCATTGAAATTAAGGTGATGTATAAAAATATAACGTACTTGACTTTTAAAAATGGGTGAGTCATTTATAAGCTGAAAATCATTGACTAAGTATGTCGAGAAATGACCCCATTGTCATTGTACGTAAGGTGGAATGTTTAAAAGTGGTTTTATAAAGTTATTAATGCAAAATTGTAATGTTTATTTTTTCAAAATTTACAATGTGTGAATGCTGAGTTAACTGACATTCAGTGATAATTAAAATCCATCCATCTTCAAAGAGCAATACAATTTCTTAAGCAAGCTGGTCTCATTTTTGGTGAAAAATGTAAACAATTGATACAACCTTTGTAAAAACAACAGTACAGAAGTGAACCCTATCAGGGATTCTAAAATTTCAAAATCCCAATCGGACATTATGCCAAAATTGACATTTTGCCCACTTCCGGTTCGCACGAAAAGCGACTTCCGGTTGGCACGAACAGCGACTTCCGGTCCCCGTGTTCAGCGTATTTCACTCTCCCGACCCCCAGACAATTTCTCTTTTCATCATATTTTCTTGACGGCAATAGCATACAACCTCTCAACAGATTAATGGTTTTCGAGCTGTAGACCGAAAAATTCTTTGATCGATTTATAAGAGGGGCACGCGACGTTTGAAGTTTACGGCGATCGGCGTCTTTGTTGTAATACACAAGTATTCCATGCATTTAAAACGTGATGTAATGGTTCAAAACAGTTATCTTCAGCAGTGTTCATAGCAATTGTGAAGTAAATTATTTATATAAATTAAAAATGTTTTATCTCTCGAAATTAGGAAGGCAAGTATTCGTTTTACGTAAATATACGTCAATCACACCATGCTTTGTAACACTGTATTATAGTTGTTTGAAATATTATTCTTTTCCTTACCGGATGTAGTAATTTTTGAATCTACGAACTTACAAGAGTCTGTGTATGCAACTTTACTCAGTGTCGGAAATAAATGTTGATTACTTAGATTTTTGTAACTTTGAAATTTATTTGAATTGTTATATGCGTATGTAAGCAAGCCAGTCACTCGAATTTTTTCACATTTAAGTATATATCCATTTGAGCCATTTCAAATTTGTTGTGAAATGCTAACAGTTCAAGTAAAAATTCGCATGATATAAGTTTTCTTTAAATTTGATAAATAGCAATTTTCGGTCGTCGGTCTTTTAGAATTACGCACATCAGACTAACATGTCTGTCAATAAAATGCAAACTCTTCTCGTTGACGTTAATTAACACAACCATTTGTATAGCACTGATCGTCAGATAAGATTAGTTTCTAAAAATAGCACCAGCTGATAAGCCGTTGAGAAAGGTAGTACAAACAATCGATGCTGTACTACCATTAGCAGTGCATACACAATGACAAAAAAAAACAAAGAAAGTTTTCAAGAAAAAATCAGACTTAGAAAAATAACAATTCGGCATTGTTGTTATGGACAATATAATAATGACAGTAGATATGCTGATCGACCGCATAATTTATGCAAGAAGTAAATTGGATTTATAAAAAGGACAATTTCAATCATTTATAAGACAGAGCTTTACATTTTAGGTATACATCATAATCAGATGTTATACTATTAAAAAACTTTTTAAGTACCCAGGGCTAACCCGCAAGGGGTCTAACCTAAAGTAAGAAGATCGATGCTTTAAGACGGCCATTTCATGGAGAGTGGTGTCAATTGGTGATAAAACAGCATTGTTTTGTTTACATCGACCACTAATTCAGTAAAGTAAGTACATTTTCTTGTATTATAGGTATTGTGTATGAGATAACCACCTAGCCGCTTGTTTCAGACATCTGCGTCTGGTCCGTTTTTGTCTGTCCATGCAGTAGTTGAAGCGTGAAAGAAGGGATAGCGACATAGGGGTCCAAACTCTGCAATGTCTGCAGACTGATTTTGGGAGCTTTAGAGAATTAGATTTCGCCTTGCTGTGTTTGCGGGGTGCGGCATACATTATTTAACACTTTAGAACGCTTCCTGTGCTAATAGGAGCCTCTGTGTTCATTTTTTTTACATTTAAGACGATTTCATGGAGAACTGTCTCACTTTAGGACAATTTCATGGAGAACCGCCTTACTTTAGGACAATTTCATGGAGACTTACATAAGAAAGCCAATGTTAATGGATTTAACACCAACTCTTGTTTTCATTTTTTAGGTCTAGTTCCAAACATGAGAAAAAGAACTTATAAAGTTAGTAAAACAGAAAGTTTGAGAGTGATTTTGACTAGTGTTGACATTTCACTGGATTAAAAGTGTTTTTGGACTATTGAATAATAAAAAATTCACTTGTTAAACTAACTGAAAAAGGTGAGAATTACATAAAATATGCACTGAATAAACTGTGTTAACATTATGCAGCATTTGAATAATTTGTGTTCCTTTTCCACTGTGTTTATATACACAAGTCAAAAGAAACAACAATTACATGTATAATTTAACCAGTAACTTCATTGATACAGCCAAAAATGTAGATCAAGATCAGCCAGCACATTTGTGCCATCTGATTAGGATCTGCGATTTTCACTTTGTCAGCCTTTGTGATTCATTAGATTATTTCTGACATAAAAGCAAACAGAGAAGATCCTGATCAAAGGATACAGATGTGCCTGCTGATCTGAATCTACACTGGTTGCACATGCAATAGAATGTGAACATATGGAATAAAGGGATAGTATTTCAAAACCTTCTCTGACAGGAAATACATGTATACCATTAGTATAGAATTGAAGTATAGAATTGAAGTACAAATGTATACCATTAGTAGAATAGGAGTATACAATTAGAAAATTAGCAAAATTGAAGTATAGTAAATTAGACAATTATTTTTAATTACTAGCATATTTCTTAGCTTTCCAGCATATTCCGCGGAAAACCATGGAAACGGCGGAAAAATAGTAATGGTATTCAAGAAAACAGGCCAGAAGAAACTCAAGCACATTTTCCGTGGTTTCCGGGTAGGACTGGAAAATAGCCCGGAAAAGTGCTGAACTTTTCCGTGTATTTCCATGCTTTTTCCAGCCTATGGCGGAAAATATGTATAGTATGGTATTTTTCCAGCCTATGGCGGAAAACAGGCCGGAATATAGGGATTGAATTCTCCGGGTATTTCCCTGCTTTTTTCCATAGTATCTTCCAGCCTCATGGCGGAAAATCAGTCTGAATACTCCGGCCTTATAATTTCCGCGAAATTCACATGGAAATTCATGGAACTTTTTCACCCGGGTAGCACCGTGGACCCTAATTTGTATTCCCATTTCTGCCCATGAACAGGCTCAATCAACCCGGGACTGCAATATTTTGATATATGTCGTGTTTTGCGGCTTTCGAAGTTTTCTTTTGTCAATTTATAAACATATCCCACCGCTTGCTGTTTATTGTACACTAGCTACTAGTCTGATAATAAGTTTGCTTGTTAAATCTTCAATGTTCATAAAGCTTAACACAATGCTGGCCTTCAACTAAAAGAAAGATTAAGTCTGCATGTGGTATGGATTGGTGTGGTGTGGTGTGAAATAGTGTAGTGTAGTGTAGTGTAGTGTAGTGTAGTGTAGTCTAGTATAGTATATAGTATAGAATATAGTATAGTAAATAGTATGGTATGATATGGTATGGTATGGTACAGTATGGTACGGTACGGTACTATACGGTACGGTACAGTACAGTACAGAACAGTATAGTATATAGTATAGAATATAGAATAGCAAATAGTATGGTATGGTACAGTACGGTATGGTACAGTACAGTACAGTACAGTACAATACAGTACAGTACAGTACAGTACAGTACAGTACAGTACAGTACTAATCCCCCTCCGCTAAGAAGAAGGAAGAGACAATAACAACAATAAGAAATGTGCAATATTCAGATAAAAGATACTGTAAGTCTACAAGATTCCTGTTTTTTTACAGCTAAAATTGCATACAGGATATAAAAGCTATTAACCAGAAGTTGGTGAATGAGCATTAGAGATGTAGATTTAGACAAAAATTGGTGGAAAAGGGCATACGAGAATTCCATGTCAACCTAGATTTGGTGGATAACATAAACAAAACCTAATGAAAATAAAGTCATTTCTAAGTAAACTAAATGACAAGTTCACAAATATTTTCTAGAGACATTGATAATATATACTGTGGTTTATCTCTACATTGTTTACATCAAAGGAAACATTTTTATTGACAGAGAGAGGCTGACAGTGACAGTTAGGCACATAAATAGTAAGCATTACTTTATTTCTTTCTTTTCTTTCTTTCTTTCTTTTTTTCTTCTTTTTTTTTTTCTTTTTTTCAAAGACCTATATATGACAGAGATTCGCATCTCTCTATTCCTTATATAGGAAATCTAATTTTGGCACGTGGACTGGACGACAATCTCACAACATCACAAAGCGTTACTTTTACTTTCTATAATCCGCTATCTTGTTGGCAATTTTGTAAGCCATAATTATGTGCAGAATAGATTTTAATCATTAATCATTTTCACATCATTTTCAATTGATCTGCATGTTGTTATGTTATTTTTATATTGTTTTTAACACAATGATTAATGTATAACATCTTTTTGAGGCCCTTGTAGGTTATGGATACGATTGGCATTTCACATTCTATGTTAGCTTTCTGCTGGCAAATGCACTTTGAATGGTATGTTTCAATTTTGGTATTTTGATAGTTTTATCAATACATAAATAGTAAACCTTAGTATATTAATTCAAGCCGAACTTGTATTTACCGGCATTCATTAAATGTATAATCGATAGACAAAATTGACGAAGGCTTTTGGTATCAAAGATGGTGATCATGTGACTCAAGATAAAGCAGGCTGCAGGCATTAGTGAGAACACGCGATGACACATATATATATATATATATATATATATATAGGTTATTGTGGGTTTTTTTCTTTCTTTTTTTCTCTCTTTTTTTCTTTCTTGTTTTTATTTCTCTTTTTTCCTCTTTTTTCTATTTTGTTTTCTTTTATTTCTATGTTTTTCTTTATTATGAGTATTTTTTAAGTAATGAAGTAAGCTAATATAAATATAAATCTTATATATATAAACTAACCGTTTATTTTTTCTTCGATCTTAGAGGAGGCGGAGCGGGATTGAACAGGATGACTCTGCTTCTTAATGTCCTGAAATTAGAACAGATTATTTAGCTCTATTGTATTATATTAAGGGCTTACTACACTCCTCACCAGCATTCTAACCTTTCATTCCATAGAATATGGCTGTAATTCCATGTCAAACCAGTGTAAACCCAGATCAGCCAACTCATTTGTCCCATCTGATTCGGATCTACACTGATTGCTTTTAGATTAAAGCTTTATTTTTTTACCAAGAGGTGACTCAGTGTAGAATCTGATCAGATGGCATGGATGTGTCCACTGATCTGGCTCTACACTGGTTGCAAACATGTTAAAAGGTGTATCGATATATATTAAATTGATTAAAAGATTTCTATTTAGTGTAAATAGAAAATCAAAGCCAGTTTATGACTTGATGACGACCAGACACACTGTGTTAACCCTTTCGCTGCCAAATATTATATACTTTGGCACTCTCAGTGCCAAATATTTTTCCAGGAATTCCTGCCAAGGGTCACACAGATAAAAACTGAATAACTTTTTTGTTTTTTTAATATTTTTCATCAAATTTTAACAGTGATTAGCTTATTGAACATAGTTATTCAATAGATATTTTTTTTCTTCAAATGTTAAATTTAATATTATGTAATATTTTGAGAAAAATTTAAAAAATTAACAAAAAATTAATTTTTGTTTTCGTTACAAATTAATTGTACTAATTCTAGAAACTGTTAGTGGAAAATGATGAATAAATACTAGTTTGGTAACTAAAGATAATATTATCAAGTCTTTTTCCAACAAACACTTGATCACACTTCAATGAATGTCTCAAGTTCATCATACAACTGCCAAATGTCATTGTTTTGATTCTGTTCGATTCGTTCATGCTGTTGAGGGTTGATTGGGTCCTGTTGTGGGTTGTTTCCATTAGTTACACGAGGATTGTTTGAACACCTTTGGCAACCAGCTCTAACATTCTGTCTTCCGTGACCACTAACAGATGCTTCTATGTCATTGTTTTGATTATGATCAGAATCGACCGAGCCTGAAAACAGACAAAAATTATATCTATTGAGCTATTTATAAACAATAAGACTATAAAAAAGTCTGGTTTTACCATATGTAACCACATATGTCACATTAATAATGAAAATAGTACATAAATATTGCAAAAGCTGCATTTGCATTTCACTTTTTCGTCCGAAATGCATTATCCAAATTATTGTACAGTTATTTTGGGGAAACTGCAAATTTTTCATCTTCTAAATGAAACTATAACAAGAGCTGTCAGAGGAGACAGCATGCTTGACTATTCGAATCATTTGAAACAAATGCAATTTGAAGATTAAAACAATAACAACTATGGCCATACATTCATGTGCAATCAGGAAAAATATTAACAAGTGAATGGTACGGGAGAAATTCTTTTCAAATAACAGAAATAATTCCTAAATGTACCATAAATATTAAACTGAATAGGGGGAATAACTATGAAATATTTCTGAATTTGTTAGAAAACTTGTTAGTAATTTTTTATTAGAGACATTTACTTCTAGTCAAATATCAATCACTTCAGTAATGTTACAGAAAAAGAACTGAAATGAAAATATAAAGGTAGTTTAAAGTTGATACCTTAAGTATTTGCAAAGTTATCGATGAAGTGCACTTAAGTGAAAATATAAGTGAAACTAGAAATGTGTCCATAGGACACGGATGCCCCGCTATGCATCATTTTCAGACACTCAATTGCAATGATGGGAATAATACGCGATACACTGCCCTTTCATGGTGAACATTTGTGTCAAGTTTTTTTGAAATCCCTCCATTTATAATGAAGTTACAGCGTGGACAAGAAAATTCTATTTTTAGTAACAGTGACCTTGACCTTGGACCTTCAGGCTTGGGTATTGTGCGGACACACTGCCTTTTCATGAACATTTGTGCAAAGTTATTTTGAAATCCCTCCATTTATAACAAAGTAACAGCCAGAACAAGATAATTCTATTTTTAGTAACAGTGACCTTGACCTTTGACCTACAGGCATGGGCATGGTACGTGACACACCGCCCTGTCATGGTGAACATTTGTGTCAAGTTATTTTGAAATCCTTCCATTCATAACAAAGTTACAGCCTGGACAAGAAAATTCTATTTTTAGTAACAGTGACCTTGACCTTGGATCTACAGGCATGGGTATTGTGCGGACACACCGCCTTGTCATGGTGAACATTTGTGCCAAGATATTTTGAAATCCCTCCATTCATAACAAAGTAACAGCCTATACAAGAAAATTCTATTTTAGTAACAGTGACCTTGACCATTGACCTACAGACTTGGGCATGTACGTGACACACCGTCTTGATATGGTGAACAATTATACCAAGTTATTTAAAAACCCAATAAGAAATAACAAAGTTACAGAGCGGACACATTTTGCAAGAAAATTCTATTTTCGTAACAGTGACCTTGACCTTGGACCTACAGGCATGGGTATTGTACGTAACACACCGCCTTGTCATGGTGAACATTTGTGCCAACTTATTTTGAAATCCCTCCATTCATAACGAAGTTAAGGGCAGACTGTATATTTTGCTTAACAAAAAATGTAAGCGAAAAAGGGGCATAATTTGGAAAATATTGGAAGAAGGGTTATGGGTCTTGTTGGTTATGATGTAGATTTTGATGGTGAAAATATATTTCAAGTTTCAAGGCAATATCTCAAGTAGTTTTAAAGTTAGGGGCAAAATGCATATTTTGCTTGACACAAAATATAAGAAAAAAGGGGCATAACTTGAAATATATTGACAGCAGAGTTATGGGTCTTGTTGGTAATGATGTAGAATTTGATGGTGAATATATATTCTAAGTTTCAAGTTGATATCTCAAGTAGTTTATAAGTTATGGACCAAAGTGCATATTTTCCTTAACGCAAAATTTAAGTGAAAAAGGGGCATAACTTAAAAAATATTTGTAGCAGAGTTATGGGTGTTGTTGGTAATGATGTAGAATTTGATGGTGAATATATATTCCAAGTTTCAAGTTGATATCATGAGTAGTTTTCAAGTAATGGACCAAAGTGCATTTTTTGTTTAACGGACGCTGACGCCGATGCCGACGCCAATGCCGACGCCGACACCGGGGCGAGTAGGATAGCTCCCCTATTCTTCGAATAGTCGAGCTAAAAATGGGAAGTAAATATAAGCACTAAACATATTTTCTTTGCTATTCAAACTTATTTTGTATATGAATTGTCTTGAAATGTGATAAAATAACATGTAGAGAAATAGAAAACTTACCAGAATCTACTGGTACAATCGGTGTTTGCGACCTTGTTGACGGCTCAGACAAAGTGTTCTCACTTAAATCACTTTCAGATCTGTCCTCAAATTATGTAAGAATCATATTCATATTCTATTCCTTTGCCGTCACTATCATTTGCAAGCATATCAACGACTTTTGAGCAAGTCTAAGAGCGTTTCCTTTTAGCGGAAGCCATATCGGATCCCTTAGAATAGTTCCAAATTTTTCAGCGTGTTTCTCTGGCGATTTCTTTGTTAAAATTCAGTTATTTTCCAAACAAAAGCAATCATTTCCACATTCAAAGCCTCGTTTCATTTCAAAATAGAAATTGAATCATAGGTGTTAAAATAAAAACTACACATCGTTATTACACTTTTTTCAGACCACTATTGCGTGTCGCAAAAATGCGACTTTGGCAGTGACGCCTGTGGTCGCAAATATGCAACTTTGGCAGTGAAAGGGTTAAATAAATTGATGGTCTGATGTAAAATAAGCCTAACTTGTATAGAATTATGGATGGCTTTCACTTTTCTGAATGTTTAATTGAAATAAAATAACAAAAGGCCCGCACTAATCACATATATACATGTTAAAAGTAATATAGTCCTTTCCGATAAGGGTTGTTATCTCCCTTGGCAAATTACCATTCCTTAGCACTCTTTAGCGTGGAGTGAGACAGTTTACTTCCAGTCGGAGGGTAAAACGAACAAAGGAATATTTAGAGAAAGCGAGAAAAATATGTCGTTAAATAATAAAAAAGATTGTATATGTTTGTTTGGCGAAATATTATAAACTAGAATTTTTTGTTCCAAGGAACACGTGTCGCCTGCATGGAAAAAGTTGAAATGTGGGCCTATGTTTAATCATATATAATAAAAATATTTTATTTAAGTTGATTTCAATACTACACCACTGAACACATGTGTCATCTAAATTGCATTTAAAAGGGGAAAAACTGAAAGCTGAGTTATCATCTTCAAAAATTGGTTTGTAAATGCAGATGAGTTATTCAAAGTATTAAGTGAATTGAACAAGTACTTTCCATTTTACAGGCAACATTAAGTTTCATGTTTAAGTTGCTGTTGAAAGGGGCATAACTCAAAAAATGTTGAAATTGTCATCACAGATGGCATTGTTCATGCTGATGAAATATTCCAAGTATGAAGTGAATGGGACGAGTACTTTCAAAGTTATAGGCAACATTAAGTTTCAGGTTAAATTTGCATTGAAAGGGGCATAACTAAAAACAAGAGGGCCATGATGGCCCTTTATCGCTCACCTGAGCACAACAAAGTTCTTTTTAGTAACAGTGACCAAGACCCTGAGATGACCCATATTCGAACTCATCCGAGAAATCATTGGGACAAACATCCTGACCAAGTTTCATGACAATCGGAGCAAAAATGTGACTGCTAGAGTGTTAACAAGAAAATTCTATTTTTAGTAACAGTGACCTAGTTTTTGGACCCAGATGACCAATATTCAAACTCTTCCAAGAAATCATTGGGACAAACACCCTGACCATGTTTCATGACAATCAAGGCAAAAATGTGACCGCTAGAGTATTAACAAGAAAATTCTATTTTAAGTAACAGTGACCTAGTTTTTGGACCCATATTCGAACTCGTCCAAGAAATCATTGGGACAAACATCCTGACCAAGTTTCATGACAATCGGAGCAAAAATGTGATCGCTAGAGTGTTAACAAGAAAATTCTATTTTTAGTAACAGTGACCTAGTTTTTGGACCCAGATGACCCATATTCGCACTCATCCGAGAAATCATTGGGACAAACATCCTGACCAAGTTTCATGACAATCAGAGCAAAATGTGACTGCTAGAGTGTTAACAAGAAAATTCTATTTTTAGTAACAGTTACCTAGTTTTTGGACCCAAATTACCCATATTCGAACTCCTCCGAGAAATCATTGAGACAAACATCCTGACCAAGTTTATTGACAATCGGAGCAAAAATGTGACCGCTAGAGTGTTAACAAGAAAATTCTATTTTTAGTAACTGTGACATTGTTTTTGGACCCAGATGACCCATATTCAAACTCGTCTGAGAAATCATTGGGAAAAACATCCTGACCAAGTTTCATGACTATCAGAGCAAAAATGTAACCGCTAGAGTGTTAACAAGAAAATTCAATTTTTAGTTACAGTGACCTAGTTTTTGGACCCAGTTGACCCATATTCGAAGTCGTCCGAGAAATCATTGGGACAAACATCCTGACCAAGTTTCATGACGATCGGAGCAAAAATGTGACCGCTAGAGTGTTAACAAGATAATTCTATTTTTAGTAACAGTGACCTAGTTTTTGGACCCAGATGACCCATATTCGAACTTGTCCGAGAAATCATTGGGACAAACATCCTGACCAAGTTTCATGACAATCGGAGCAAAAATGTGACCGCTAGAGTGTTTACAATAAAATTCTATTTTTAGTAACAGTGACCTAGTTTTTGAACCCAGATTACCCATATTCGAACTCGTCAGAGAAATCATTGGGACAAACATCCTGACCAAGTTTCATGACAATCGAGGCAAAAATGAGACCGCTAGGGTGTTAACAAGAAAATTCTATTTTTAGTAACAGTAACCTAGATTTTGGACCCAGATGACTCATATTCAAACTCGTCCGAGAAATCATTTGGACAAACATCCTGACCAAGTTTCATGACAATCGGAGCAAAAATGTGACAGCTAGAGTGTTAACAAGAAAATTCTATTTTTAGTAACAGTGACCTAGTCTTTGGACCCAGTTGACCCATATTCGAACTCGTCTGAGAAATCATTAGGACAAACATCCTGACCAAGTTTCATGACGATCAGAGCAAAATTGTGACCGCTAGAGTGTTAACAAGAAAATTCTATTTTTAGCAACAGTGACCTAGTTTTTGGACCCAGATGACACATATTCAAACTCGTCTGAGAAATCATTGGGACAAACATCCTGACCAAGTTTCATGACTATCGGAGCAAAAATGTGACTGCTAGAGTGTTAACAAGAAAATTCTATTTTTAGTAACAGTGACCTAGTTTTTGGACCCAGATGACCCATATTGGAACTCGTCCGAGAAATCATCGGGACAAACATCCTGACCAAGTTTCATGACAATCGGAGCAAAAATGTGACTGCTAGAGTGTTAACAAGAAAATTCTATTTTTAGTAACACTGACCTAGTTTTTGGACTCAGATGACCCATATCCGAACTTGTCCAAGAAATCATTGGGACAAACATCCTGACCAAGTTTCATGACAATCGGAGAAAAAAGGGACCCCTAGAGTGTTAAGAAAATTCTATTTTTAGTAACAGTGACCTAGTTTTTGGACCCAGATGACCCATATTCAAACTTGTCCGAGAAATCATTGGGACAAACATCCTGACCAAGTTTCATGACAATCGGAGCAAAAATGTGACCGCTAGAGTGTTAACGAACTAAGTGTGGACGGACGACGGACGACGGAAGATGTCCGACTGACATTCATCGATCCTAATAGCTCACCCTGAGCCAGCTCAGTTGAGCTAAAAAAATTAAAACTGGAGTTATCATTCTTGTCGTCACAGATGGCATTGTGCATGCTAATGATATATTCCAAGTATAAAGTGAATAGGACAAGTACTTTCAAAGTTATAGGCAACATTAAGTTTCGGGTTAAAGTTGCATTTGAAAGGGGCATAACTAAAACAAGAAGCTGTGTTCAGAAAAACACATATGACCCCGGTAGCAAAGTTTGTCGTGATGCGAATTTAAAATGATATTACAGTGTTAAAACAGCAACTGAAATCAATAATTAGTTCTAAATAGTGGAAATAACTTTCTGGTGCCAGAACCTGTTCATGAAAAAGTTAACATAAAAGTAAAGTAACCTATAATAAAAGATTATGAATAGCAGATTATACATGAAAATACCATGTTAGCTTGTACAGAAGATAAGAAAAATGATAACTACCTTTATACAGAAAAGTTCAGTTATCTCTGACACAGAAAGCCGGCTTGTATCCATCAAGATTTGTCATCTTCATAGAAAAGGCACAGCAAATGTCTATAACATGTCTGTTATGAATTATTGTACTGATTTACTTGTGTATACATCTTATATACAGTGACAAATATTTGCCATGCTGTGAGAATGATGTAACAACTGGTGTAAGGCCATGAATCCCCGACTAACTTGCATTTCCATTACTGACCATGAGGAGGCTAAATCATTCCAAGTCTGCACTTGTTTAAATTTGTTGTGTTTGGTCGCTTTGAAAGATCCCTTTTCATCTATTTCATATATTTCACTATTAAACACAATTACTTTATAAAACTTGGCAGTTATATTTTCTCAATAACCCAGTTGAAACATGCTGACAAATCAAACACTTGTATTAAGTAATGTTAAAAATGACAGGATACCCAGCAGTGATCACTGAAGTAACATGAATGTACGAAGGTATTTGAGACTGGAACATTCTTTGTATACAAGTGGTCGAGGCAAGACCCACTGTTATGTGTAAGATCCCTAACCTGTTGCTTGAATCCATTCTCTTCAAGATGTCTGCATACAGCTGACTTGCCTTCCGACAGTAAATTTTCATTTAAATCTCCTGTTAATATGACCTTTGAATTAACAGGTATACCTTTCAGCATATTATGTTCCATGTTAAAGTTGCATTTGAAAGGGGCATAATTCAAAAATAGTCAAACAGATGTTATCATTGTTGTTGTAAGCGATGTTGCTGTTCATGATGATGATATATTCCAAGTATGAAGTGAGTAGGACAAGTACTTTCAAAGTAGTAGGCAACATTAAGTTTCATGTTAAAGTTGCATTTGAAAGGGGCATAACTCAAAAATAGTCAAACAGGAGTTATCATTCTTGTTGTAACCGATGTTGTTGTTCATGATGATTATTTATCCCAAGTATGAAGTGAATAGGACAAGTACTTTCAAAGTAATAGGCAAAATTAAGTTTCATGTTAAAGTTGCATTTGAAAGGGGCATAACTCAAAAATAGTTATCATTCTTGTTGTAACCGATGTTGTTGTTCATGATGATGATATATTCCAAGTATGAAGTGTATAGGACAAGTACTTTCAAAGTAATAGGCAAAATTAAGTTTCATGTTAAACTTGCGAAACAGGTTAACCACTTTTCTAAGTACAAAAGGGGAGATAACAGCAGAAATAAGGTACCCAGAGTTATGTAACTTGTCAGGGTCATGACGTGTGAACTGTTAAGTAAGTGTGTAAACTTTCATGCCAATGCTCTTTGTAGAAATTGAGAAATATCCAACTTGCCGAAAAATGTGAACCATTTATGTCTAAGTACAAATCGGGGTGAAAACCCCGAAATAAGATAGCCAGAGTTATCTAACTTGTTAAGAGTCATACCCTGTGTACTGTATAGTAAGTTTGTAAACTTTCATGCTAATGATCTTTGTAGAAATGGAAAAATATCCAACTTGCCAAAACAGGTTAACCATTGTTCTAAGTACAAAAAGGGGAGATAACACCAGAAATAAGGTACCCAGAGTTATGTAACTTGTCAGGGTCATGATCTGTGAACTGTTAAGTAAGTGTGTAAACTGTGATGCCAATGCTGTTGGTAGAAATTGAGAAATATCCAACTTGCCGAAAAATGTTAACCGGACGGACGGACGTACGGACGGACGGAATGACGGAAGGACGGACTGTTCAATCACTAGAGCCCGGGGGCATAAAAATATTGAAACTGGAGTTATCATTCTTGTCGTCACAGAGGGCATTGTTCATGCTGATGATATATTCCAAGTATAAAGTGAATAGGACAAGTACTTTCAAAGTTATAGGCAACATTACGTTTCGGGTTAAAGTTGCATTTGAAAGGGGCATAACTCAAAAAATATTGAAACTGGAGTTATCATTCTTGTCGTCACAGATGGCATTGTTCATGCTGATGATATATTCCAAGTATGAAGTGAATTGGACAAGTACATTCAAAGTTAAAGGCAACATAAAGTCTCAAGTTAAAGTTGCACTGGAAAGGGGCATAACTAAAAAATATTGAAACTGGGTTTATCATTCTTGTCGTCATAGATGGCATTGTTCATGCTGATGATATATTCCAAGTATGAAGCGAATTGGACAAGTGCTTTCAAAGTTATAGGCCACATTTAGTTTCATGTTAAAGTTGCATTTGAAAGGGGCATAACTCATAAAATAGTGACAGAGGAGTTATCGTTCTTGTTGTCAGGGATAGCTGTGTTCATGCTGATGATATATTCCAGTATGAAGTGAATAGGCAAGTACTTTCAAAGTTATAGGCCACATTAAGTTTCATGTTTAAGCTTGGGGACTACCGGACGATGCCGCCGCCGCCGCCACCACCGCCTACAGACAATAGGATCCCTATGTGTCTACCTGCTACCACAGACGACACAAAAATGAAACATTACAAGTCTTTGTCGTTGTTTTTAAAACCAGAATGTTCTAGCAAACAGATGTAAAATGTAATTTAAGGGTCTTTTTTACCGATAACTGCCTTAACTGTTTACTAACTTTAAATCTTAGCTGCTTTTGCTCATATCCATCTTGATCAGAATATCATAATTCCATTTACCAAAGTTATCTTTGCTGGATTGCTAATTATCATAACAGGAAAACTCGATTTTTTATGGTGATCATCAATTGACAAACAATTATATGGCAATTGATTATGAAAGGTAACACATACCTAATCATATGGTATTTGCGCTGAGGTTGAAATGAAAAAAAAAAACTACCTCCATTTATGGCATTCCCTTCTCAAATAAAAATTAGTCTTTGAATGACCAAAAATTTCTCACAAACGAGCGTCCGACAAAGAGAGGTGTTAATTCAAATTCGCAACAATTAGAGTTTCTTAACAACAATGGCAAATTGCAGATCTCATCCCACTGGGGTGTGTAACAACAGCATTGTTAACGTTTAATTTAATTAAATTTTCTTTATAAGTTAATTTGTTCTCAAACCCCTAAATAATATCTTTTTCCGAATGTTAGTGAGATACAAGCATGTACACTTGAAGTATACGTCAATCCAAATCAATAATGAAAAACGAAATCTGCGAATTTTCAGTAGACAAATCATTCACAAACATAATTTTCGCGCATGTTTTTGCATGCACGTTTTTGTAAAAGATGCATTTTATTATTTCCTTTTATTCATATTTAAGAGAACTTTAGTTAAGAAAGTTAAATGCGGACATTTTCTTCTGTCGGGGATTCAGAAATGAAAAACGAAAGTGTATATGTGCAATGTTGTTGGGGTTTTTTACTTGTGGGCAACGGCATAGATAGTTATCGTCGAATATCGCTAACTTGTTGTTTGTCATGTTGCTAACTAATGATTCAATGGAAATTTATCATTTTATATATATTAACTAAAATAAGAAGAGAACCGTTTGCTGTCATACTAGGTGTTTGATAAATCAGATGCCTTATTCAAGAATCTGTAAACAAAGGAAACATTAATTCCGACATGACATTACTAATTATGACAGCCAATTTGTACTAATTCATATAAGTGAACATCGTCATCAGCTTATGTATATTCAAAGTTGTTGGCAATTTGTAAATAAGGTGTAATAGCCAGTAACTAAATTCGTTATGTTTTTAAAATAAAATAATAAGTGTTCAAATAATCATATTTTCTGAACTTCAGTAACTGCATGCTTAAATATGATCTTTATGTCTATCTAAAAGAACATTTTGTATTATACCTGCAACATTTGAATGATTATTTATTACATTATCACACCTAATATAAATTAATTGCTATTAGAAAAACGCACATACAACAGTGCATTCGGTTATTCTAACTAGCTATTGGCGGCCTGCTTTCAGATATTCGCTTGCTTAGTATATGTGCGAGCAATTTGAAAAATACATCATTGTTGTCTATTTGAATGAATATTTCTGTATTAAATTAGCAACACTTACGCTGTAAGTGCCACAGACAGACCGCCCAACGAACCAACCAACCGGATGATGACTCCTGTATACCCCCTATACTTCGTATGCAGGGGTATAATTAACCGTGACTGGATTATCAGCAAAGGGAGATAACAAAACTTATCGGAAAGGACTATTATGTGAATCCTAAAGTAAGCTGAGTGGACAGTATTCTGCTGGTGACAGTTTTACTCATGTTTATTCCATATAATTATATGCATTTTAATGTGTGTGCAATCAGTGTAGATCCACATCAGCTGGCACATCATTCTGTGCCATCTTTTCTAAAGCTGCACTGGTCACAACTTGGTCAGATATAATGTAATGAATCTAGAAGCAAATGGTGTAGATAATGATCAGTGCCCAAGGTTATAAAGCTGAGCATGGAAACCAGTCTCAAATCTCAAGCATCTGATTGGCTGAAATGGTGACCAGTCGCCATTTCAGCCAATAAGATGCTAGAGATTTGAGACTGGTTTCCATGCTCAGCTTTATAAACTTCAGTCCTGATGTCATGGATGTCCTGGCTGATCCTGATCAACAATGTTCACCCTAACAATTAAATATCTATGGAGTTAAGGGTTAGGAAACACAAATATAAATGAAAAATCTCGGCTTACTTTGTTCACTTCTGTGTCACAAAACCTAAAACCCAGACCAATGCAAATAAAATCTTAACCTTTTCCTTCATATATACGCCTTTTTACATGTTTGCAACCAGTGTAGATCCAGATCAGCCGACATATCCATGACATCTGATCAGGATCTGCACAGTTTGCTTTTTGGTCAGTGATAACCTAATAAATCAAAAAGCGAACAGTGCAGATCTTTATCAGATGGCATGGATGTGCAGGCTGATCTGGATCTACACTCACCTAAAGTTCAAATTGGTATCCTTTTGTCCGTGATATTTCATTAGAGAGACATTAACTCGGCTCTTTATTTGTGATCAGTTGCCAACAGTTGTCATCAATTTAAGCTTTAATCTTGTAATAATTGATTTTGGAACATTTTGGCAAGAGTTATCCTCGATTTTGCTAAAAATGCATTACCTTCAGTTTATTGTCAAGCAACCAAAGAATTGCTCGTAATTGTTTGTTATGTTTTAATAGGACCCCACTTGAGTAAGAAAAACAAAGAATCTTATTAATTCGCAGCAGTTTTGTTTAAATAAATACCTTTAAAGTACCTGATTTTACAATTACCTCTGTTTCAATTAATGACAATTCTAATTTTGACCCTGCGTTGTAAGTAAATAGTATTGGATTCATTTAGGTAAACATTCATTAAAGATTAAAAAGACATTTCAGTAATTGATTCCAAGACAAAACAGTTCATTTCACAACCTCTCTTGACATACAGAATAAATCGAACTACGATACATTGTACAAATATACAATTGATGACCAATTAGAACTTTGGGTAAGTGTACAATGTTCCCCCATGCCTCAAAGGCATGTATATGGAGGAAGGGGTTAAAGAAAAACATCTTCAGGTTTGCATCATAATTTTCATTGTCCAAACCCTGACTTAAGCATTAAAGTTTTCAAATGAAAGCCTTCTTGGTTCAAAATCATTCTGATCTACACAATCAAATATTAATAATGCATATAGATTCCTAGTTCAAAACCCAACCCATGCATCGAAAATTGTACAAGGCTTCTTGATTATAACTCCAGAATGCATGCATTCAAGTCTTTGTAAAGTCTCAGGCTTTCTAGTTGAAACCCTGACCCATGCATTCATGTCTATAATGTTGATGGCTTCCTCAAACCACCTCCAAGTGTTGAAACACCTGTACCCCAAGTTCATAAAACTTAATCTGGGGACCAGTCTCAAACCTTAAGCATCTGATTGGCTGAAGTGGTGACCAGTCGCTATTTTAGCCAATTAGATGCATGAGATTAAAGACAGGTCTCCAATTACAGTTTTATGATATTGGGCCTTGGTTTCCATCACTTTTTTAAATTAAATTTCTCAACTGAGTGTATTCTTAAAAGAGTTGAGCTAAAAACAAACGTGTCCATAGAATGGAACACAGGTTTACATTAACAATAATGGAAAAGCAGAGTCAAAGATGTGTAATGGTAGGGATTTACAGTAGCGACACCTTTTATAAACCTTTTCCGCCATTATGTCCACATTTTATCACAGGTACGAATAGGTTAGATCCAGATCAGCAGGCACATCTATGCTGTCTGATCATGATCTGCACTATTTGCTATTTGATCAGAAATAACCTAATAAATCAACAAGAAAACAGTGTATATCAGGATAAGACAGCAGGATATGCTAGCTGATCTGGACCTATACTTTTCACTTATACCATAAAATGTATGTGTATTTTAGAGGAAAGGTTAAAATAAAAGAACTACCACACTGTGGTTAAAGTGTGGCTATCTGGAGTTCAATTTTAATACTAGACAGAAGATGTGTCCAAATCATATAACTTAATCTGGAGACCAGTCCAAGGTTATAAAACTTGAGATCGAATTCCATGCTTAAAACTCACTTTCATTCTTTAAGCCTTTGAGTAAATTATATATTTTCCTAGCTTAAGAACTGATACATTTGAAATCTCAAATACATCAAATTGTTGTGCCAAAAAACTTATTACCTATTCCACTATGTATAACATGCACTTTTTTGCCTTCCGAAATGCGTGTGGATCGTTGGTGCGCGTTATACATGCGATATAATTTTTCAGCATATTTCTTCACTTAAATTTTTCCTGATCATCAAGAATGTCAGAATTTGAGTACGATATGAGCCATCCTCACACGAGGATTCTACACGAAATTATAGTAAAACTTACTGTTGTTATTTAAAGAAACAAACTATTAAAGTTTAGGAAAGATCTTACACAAAAGACATTGATTTTGTTGCTAAACTAACTCCGAAATCGGCCGTCATTTCTTTTTCAAATTTATACCGGAAGTGGTAGTACATTATACAAATTACAAATGCTGTTGTGATCTCGTTCAATAGTCTGGCAATGTGAAAAATTGAGCAAATGTGAAAATACAGTAATTCCATCCCAAACAAAATGGCAAATTATATTTAGTAACACTACATTAAATTGGGAGGAAAACTATAGCAATATACTTAAAGCAACTATTGATGCTGTGCTCAGGAACTTTCAATATAAATTCTTATTCTTATTAAGTGTAATTTATTGATTTCCCAACTTGGATTAAGAAACTTTTGTTCATGTGTGTGTGTTGGGTGTCATAAACTC
The DNA here is from genome assembly GCA_038501625.1 of Corbicula japonica. NCBI lineage: Eukaryota > Metazoa > Mollusca > Bivalvia > Venerida > Cyrenidae > Corbicula > Corbicula japonica. Next base: position 613,164 of record JAZAYU010000028.1, read on the forward strand.
CTGAATCACTCCCCAGTTTAAATGAAGCCCAGTTTTAAATGTGCTTAAATATGTCTGACTTCGAATAGTCGAGCGTGCTGTCGTTTCCGACTGGCTCTTGTTTGAATTTGCAATAAATTCCTCAATTTTTATTTTTTCTGCTAAATATTTTAAGAAAACATCTATATTTGGTATACTTTCTTTGCATTTATTAAGGAAGATAAAATATTTCGCTGCTAAAGTGATACATTTGAGAGCTGATTCATTAGGGCCTTTGTTGAAGTGAAGGAAAGCAATATTTAGGTAATTTATGTTTTCATTTATGTTTTTTCATTTTCAATAGTCTCTAAGATTATTCCAAAACTTTTGTAACGTGACTGCATTCCCAAAACAAGTGTTCTAAACTTTCCACATTCATTGAACAAAAATCGCATAAATTTGAGCTTGATAATTTTTGTTTCAATAGAAGTTTATTGGTAGGTATTATAATAATAATAATAATAATAATAACTTTATTTAAAGAGGAGACACAGTTGGGACAGAGCCCAATCTTCCCTGTGGTCCTCTATTATATACATTGACAATATATACAAGACAACAAATGAATTAAGAAATATGAATGAAACAGATCGACAATTACATAGAAAACAAAGAATGAAGTTTAAATGTTAATAAATACTAATTTGGTTGGGAGTGGTACTTCGAAAATGGTGAACTGAATTCATACTTTAAATAGTTTTTCTTAAAATGAAGAATATTTGTTGAATTTTTTACAAAATCTGGGAGAGAATTCCAAATAACTGCACCTGAATATGAAAATGATCTGCGATAGATTTCATGTTTTGGTTTTGGGACATACAAAGAAAGGGAAGTTTTTGAGCGCAAGCATTTTGAATGTATATCAGAGACTAAAGTAAATCGGTTGTTGAGATAACTTGGTGCAGTATTGTGAATTGTTTTGAACATCAGTATTGCCTTTTTGAATTTAATTCTTTGATCAAATGTCATCCAGTTAAGTTCTTTAAAGAGTTGTTGTGATGGGGTTCCAAGATTTTTGTCAAGGATTAGACGGGCTGCTCTTTTTTGAAAACATATAATACGGTTAATAAGTTCTAGATTGCAATTACCCCAGATAGTGCAGCAATAATCAATATGGGGAAGAATATATGCATTAAAAAATAATTTTCGCATTGGTACAGACAAGTAATATTTTATTCTCCCGAGTAAAAACAGTAGAGAGTTACACTTTTTGAGAATATTTTCTACCTGAACAGTCCAATTAAGGGTACTGCCAATATTTACTCATAGTATAGTATAGTATAGTAATAGTATAGTAATAGTATAGTAATAGTATAGTAAAAGTATAGTAATAGTAATAGTATAGTATAGTAATAGTAATAGTAATAGTAATAGTAATAGTAATAGTAATAGTAATAGTATAGTATAGTATAGTATAGTATAGTATAGTATAGTATAGTATAGTATAGTATAGTATAGTATAGTATAGTATAGTATAGTATAGTATAGTATAGTATAGTATAGTATAGTATAGTATAGTATAGTATAGTATAGTATAGTATAGTATAGTATAGTATAGTATAGTATAGTATAGTATAGTATAGTATAGTATAGTATAGTATAGTATAGTATAGTATAGTATAGTATAGTATAGTATAGTATAGTATAGTATAGTATAGTATAGTATAGTATAGTATAGTATAGTATAGTATAGTATAGTATAGTATAGTATAGTATAGTATAGTATAGTATAGTATAGTATAGTATAGTATAGTATAGTATAGTATAGTATAGTATAGTATAGTATAGTATAGTATAGTATAGTATAGTATAGTATAGTATAGTATAGTATAGTATAGTATAGTATAGTATAGTATAGTATAGTATAGTATAGTATAGTATAGTATAGTATAGTATAGTATAGTATAGTATAGTATAGTATAGTATAGTATAACCACTCAACACTTTCAACCAAAGTATGTTAAGTACATCTGTTTTAAACCTTTTCTAAAGCATTACCTATGAAAAACACTAACATTGAAACTTTAACCATAATTTCTAAGTTTTAATTCTAATTTCTAAGGGAAAAAGGGCAAAAATTAAATAAAAAAAGCAAGGATGAATTATGGGCCTTTGAAAATCAACCTGATGTATGATAAAATAAAGGTATACAAAGTTTTAAAGTTGTCGTTTTAATAGAATGAAAGATATGAGGTTTCACGCAAACTTTAACCTTAATTTCTTAGTCTAAAAAGGGCAATAATTTGATATAAATCAAAGAAAGAGTTATGGTTCTTGGCATACATAGTCAGGGTCATGATTGAACAAGTTTCAAAGCTATAGTACATATAGTACATATTTTGTCAAGAAGTATGAAAGTAACTAGCTTGCAAGCAAACTTTAAAATGAAATTCTAAGTTGAAAAAGGGCCATAATTTGATTAAAAATTAAAGAAAGAGTTATGGTTCTTGGCATACCCACTCGGGATATGATAATGAATAAGTGCTGAAAGTTTCAAAGCTGTAGTATAAGTAGTATGGAAGTTATGGGTTTGTACACTAGCTTGCATGCAAACTTTAACCTGAAATTCTAAGTCGAAAAAGGGCTATAATTTTAATTAAATGAAAGTTAGAGTTTCGGTTCTTGGCATACACACTTGGGAGATGATGATGAACAAGTGTGCCAAGTTTCAAAGTTGTAGTATAAGTAGTATTGAAGTCATGTGTTTCTACAGTAGCTTGCATGCAAACTTTAACCTGAAATTCTAAGTCGAAAAAAGGGCCATAATTTGATGAAAATGAAAGTTAGAGTGATGATTCTTGGCAAACACACTCGGGACATGATGATGAACAAGTGTGCCAAGTTTCAAAGCTGTAGTATAAGTAGTATTGAAGTTATGTGTTTGTACAGTAGCTTGCACGCAAACTTTAACCTGAAATTCTAAGTCGAAAAAGGGCCATTATTTGATCAAAATCAAAGTTAGAGTTATGGTTCTTGGCATACATACTCGGGACATGATGATGAACAAGTGTGCCAAGTTTAAAAGCTGTAACTATAGTAGTTTTTATGATATCAGTAGGTTGCACGCAAACTTTAACCAAAGCGGGATGCCGACGCCCAAGTGAGTACAATAGCTCAACATATTCTTGGAATAGTCGAGCTAAAAACAAAATTCAAACACATAGAACGAAGTGGTTAAATTTCCTCTAACAAAAAACACAAAAACACAAATACACATGAAAAACAATATTTTGTCTTTATTATACTGTTCAAAAGGACAAGGGGTAGAACATTTTTATATTCTGCTTTTTGTATTTTTTTTTAAGACTTCTTTTGTTTTTAAATCATGTTGACGTACTGATTATGCCTATTGTCAACCGACTGGTTTTTTCTGAGGGTGGGTGGTGAGTGGGTGTCAGTGTGCTAGTTTGAGAGGAAGAGTGAATGCGGAAATGAATGATAAGTAAGGTGAGTGAATGAGTGAATAAAATTAAATCAATTCTAAAAGAATATACAGATAATATATTTGTTACTGATGCCAGATGTCACTCAATTGTTTACTGTACTTTTGTATGTGCTTGTAGAAATGATTGAAATAAAATTTGAATTAAAAAAAAAAGAAAAATTGAGCTTTATAAAATAATTGGTTTTATTATTTGCAATTTATTCTATGCATATTAATTACATGTTACAGAAACATCTTTTGATCTGGACTTGTTAAGAAAAATTGATAGTTACTTACAATTAACCTCGAGTTTCAAAGGACCTTTTCATAATATTTTTCACGTCTCTCACCTTGTTTGAAGCACATGCAAACATACCTATTGTTCAAAGATTATAAATGGAGCTTATTCCTGACAGGTGTGACAATATATAAGCTGATTGATATGCAATTGTTGGAGTAGGATGTGACATGTTTGCGTTAATTATAATGATTATTTTACTGTCTTAATTGCTTATTAAAGCTTTTCTGAACTTTGTAATATTTTACTTCAGCACCAAATTCAATACTTCAAATCGGCGAAGATTTTACTTATTAGCGCCGATTTTGTTTGACTATCTTATTTGCATATTAATAATTTTCTTTACTTAGTTATATTTTACTTCAGCACCAAATTTAATACTTAAAATCTGTGCCGATTTTACTTATTCGCGCCAATTTTTCTTATGTCGACACTGATTTTGTTTAACTATCGTATTTCTTTATTAATGATTTTCTTTACTTTGTAATATTTCATTTCAACACAAATACTTTAAATCGACGCTGCATTTTCTTATTATGTTTATGCAGATTTTTGATGCGTTTTATACATACAAAATTGGCTTTTCCTCTGACTTTTTTTTCAAAATCATGGGTGCGCGTTATACATCCATGCGCTTTATGCACAACGGTAATAACAGACGATGTTTCTTATGGTTGTAAAGACAGAAAAATTTCCAGTTTTGAGCACAGAATTCGAACTAAAGTTTTATAACCTTTGGACAAGTCTCAAATCTCAATCATCTGAAAAGGCAAAAATTGCAACTTGTTGCCATTTCAGCCAATCAGATGCTTGAGATTTGAGACTGGTCTCCAATCACAGTTTTATGATCATGGGCCATGATCATCAAAAGCATCAATTTTTGTTTCACAATCCAGCTAATTCTAATATAAACAAGAACAACAACTTACTTGAATCGACCCTCCGCCTCCTCTACTAATCCTTTTATTGCCTTTACTTCCCTATATCCCTTGAATCTGTAAAAAAACCAACAGGAATCTTTTAGACTTACAGTATCTTTTATCTGAATATTACACATTTCAACTTATATCATTTAGTATACTTAAACCCTTAAAAACATGGATACAGCTTAAATCCCATGTAAATCCAATGTAGATCTAGATCAGCTTGAACATCCACATTTTCTTTTTTTTTGAACATAGAGTATTGGCTGTATCCCATAAATAAAGGATAAAGAATTTATTGTAGTTCAGAAATTCTAAAATAATCCAATTATGAGTTCCTTAACTGTTTACTCTTTAGAAACACCTTTGTTGCAAACCATGCAGTCGTATCAGGATCTTTGTTCACTTTTAGACTCATTTAGTTATTTCTGACCATGATGTGTCAAGTGTGGATCCAGATCTGATGGCATTTATGTGCCAGCTGACCTTGATCTGCAATGGTGGCACACATGTATATATGGAGTAAGCCTTTGAGTATTTGTATTATTATTATCCCTTCCCCCGTAGTATAATATATACCGGTAGATATAGTTCAGGCCAGAGAAAATAAATTATTAGATTCTCATCCGGATTTTTTTTATTAAACAAATACCTGAGAACAGAAGTAAAAACTAACTTAAAATTTTGAGAAAATGGCATTGATAGTTACCAGAACCTTTATTATTATCAGCCATGTTTTTTCATATCCGGGATAGTCTAAAACCCGGTCTGTCTAGAACAGAATATCTTCTGATTTTTTTGCAAATAATTTTTTTGGGGGCCGGTTGTTTTGGACAGGGGCGGGTGGGGATGAGAATATAAAATATTTTTTTTCTATTGCCTAACTTGTAATTATGCTTATAGAGAAAACTTACACCCTTCTCTTCCGCTCCCCTCCCTTCTTTTCTGGGAGGGAAGCTGGCGGATGAGCAGTGCGGGGTTTTTTGGAACGTCCTTTTTTTACCTGTAAATAAAGTGAAAAATTATTATCAAATGTTTAGATTCCTGTTACCAAAATGTTCAAAAGGATTACTGGAAACACATCTTGGAATTATGTGGCTAGGAGATAGGAGGTGTTGCCATGTAGTGACCTCATCTGTTCCGCTGCTTTTGCATGGCTGCCTCCATCTTCTATCTCATCTCCTTCTTTTGCTGCTGCAGTTGCTGTTGCAGCCTATTTTCAAACTCCTTCCTAAGGGTTTCAACCTGAATACAGCGTACAAAGATTTATAGAAAGCTTGGGCCACTATGACAACAAACTAAAAGTTTTAATTTGGGTCCAACCAAATCAGTATTACAAAATAGTAGGGATTTGAACGGTTATCTGGATCCAGACAGTAAGTTCGTATCTGGATACCATTCACGTATCCGAATCTCATATTCATACAAATTGAATTTCAATACTTTGTTCAAGTTTTGTAAAATATAGCTTAAACTCGTGAATCTTTCTAAAACACACTACACTGCTTGCACTAATTTCAGAGATATGGTTTTCCCCAGGCAAAACTTGGCCCTACAGCCACAACAGGGTTGACAAAAGGTGTTGTTATGTGGGAGACAGGAAGAATGTGTTCCAGACCGTGTTCTTTTGTTTTGTTGATTGGTTTACCTTGATATGAGTGTGTTGACAGTCCTGTCAAGATGCAAAGAAGTAGCTGAATTTCGTTAATGAGAAAAACCTCAGATTAATTGACATTTTATTGCAACAGAAGCTTTAGCATATAGTCTTGACAGTTTGTTATTTGACATCACGGCATTAAAAAATTGAAAGGAAAAAAGTAGGGATGTCAACGGATACCATTTTCGGTATCCGGATATCCGTATATACTATCCGGATACTATCCGGATAACCGTATAGATCGGCGACTTTGTCTGTTATGTGATGACGTCAATATTCCCGCCTTTTTCAACGCTTAGAATTGAACGTCGGGTCTACGAAAACTTGTCAAAAGATACTTGAAAGAATAATTAAGTGATTTTGAGTGTTTTGTTTCTGCCAAGTGTCGCCGTATATACTAAGCGCTGTGTTACTATTGATCGATAGTATTCTTGATTTTATTTTTAACTCTTGAAATTTGACCAGGGCGAAGATAACTCACGATGAAAAATGAGTGAACTCTTGTTGATTTCTTTTAATGCAATTAAATTATTAAATTATAAAACTCGTATTTGTTCTTCTGCATACGACTTTTGAATTAAATTTCCAAGGCTTTTCTCTGTCCATCTATTTTTCTGCAAATCGTATTATTTTGAAAAAAAATTGTGTACCGTTCGCACATCTAGATGTTACGTTTTTGATCTTAGCTCTGACATTGAACAAATGCACAATATTTTATAATTTATTCATTATTATTTTATTCGCCGTTATCAACTTTATTTGATCGAAATTACATCAAATATTTTATCTGTAAAATAACAATCAAGATATTCGACAATGAACGTGACAGCATTACGAGGACATTGGTAAACTTAATTGACAATAATTGACAGCGTTAGTTTGAAGACAATCACATTATCAATATAACTTGTGGATTACTATACTTGGCAAACAATGGTCCTGACCACCTGGATGATTGCAATGAGGATGCAGTTTTCGCACCTCTGATCTGTTAAACAAACACCGCGTTACTTCTTGTGGCAGTTTTATGACGATCAATATACAGTCTCAAATTATCTAATTATGACATCTGAACAGATGTTTAGAAGAAATAAATGACGCTTTTTGTGCTGTTTAAGATGATTTTTTTACTAATTTTTATGAATATTCGGATATGAAATTAGTATCCAGATACTGACTTAGTATCCGGATATCCGGATATTCGGATATTCGTTGACATCCCTAGAAAAAAGCTCTTATTGCAAATCGCTGATATCCAAAATACTGTATAACTACTAATATTGACGGGGGTTTAATTTTAGCGATATTGGCGTCAGGGTCAGTTGCGCCAATATAAAACACCGCCAATAAAAATCCCCGTCAATTTAAAACACCACCAATTTAATATCTGGAAGGAAAAAAAGAAGTATTATAGTTATAGCTTTTGTACATGTAGTTAATTAAATCGACTTTTTTCAATATCTCATAGAAACTCGCTTTAAAATAATTAAATAATATTAAATTATAGGTAAATATATACAGAAGACTCCACGAAATCGGGTATCAGCTATAAGAATATATCGGCAAATGGGGTATGATTTTCAAATTCAAAACCATTTCCTATATAAGCAATGTACATTTTATCGGCCATTAGGATACCGGATATGAGAATATGTCTCCCAATCATATAGAAAATTTGCAAGTTTTCTTCCCAAAACCGATTGAAATCGAATATTTACATCGCCTGTTTACAGGTAATGACACCGGATGTACTGCTTATCGTCCGAATCAAAGCTTATGACACCTTAATTATTTATCTATTGTCGGCTGATAAATCCAATTAAATTTCCTCGACAGCGAACAAGAACTGTGAAGCCTCCGGGCAAATAAACAGTAACCTGGTCCTGTTACCTCTTGTAAACAGCTTATTCAATCAGTCATTAAAAAATCTGTTACAAATACACATCAACCTAGCCATTATCGAGACGTTATTGGTACATGTACTTACAATAATCCATGTTTAAATTTCATTGTCTCTTTTTCATTTTCACATAATCCGCACAATTCAAAAACAAACAAAGTAATTTTCTCAAACATGTTTTTAAAACACTCGTAGATTGTTGCACATTTCTTTGATCCGCCTTCCCTCTTAATTTCATACAGAAACTGAATTTGATTGACAGTTAGTATGGAGGTAAACATTTATACTAACCGTCAATGAAATGCAACTTCAAAGGAAATTGTCAGCTTGTATCAAGGCTGTGTTGTTTAATCGGCTCTGCTTTGTAATCGTTTGATCTACTAGGGAAGTGTATACGTGACATTTGTCATTTTTAGCTGGGTTAAATTGGTTGATGATGCAATAATACTGAAATATGATACTTGAGATAAAATTGGGATGTACTTTTTTATTGAATATATATGTTCACATCGGTTAGTGTTTTAATACTTATTTTACATTCACGTTGTAAATGTCGTGGTGTCATAATATAATTTGAAACTTCGATTTTGTAGCAGTACATGACAGAAGGGTCTATTAATCAATTAATAAACATATAAATAATGCATATTTATCACGAGTATTGTCCAGAACACGATCTACCTGACCTCCCTTGTCAACAAATAAATGAAGATTTAATGATGAATACGCTTACCGGGGAATCAAATACTCCTGGCAATAGAATATTTTTAGCTGACAATTTGTGTATTCGATTTCCCGGAGTCTACTGTAATGCATCCATATAATTGGAATATCAAACAAAGCAATCAAATACTGTATTAGGTAGTTCCGATAATGTTTTCACACTTAAAATTTAACAGTAGAATAACTGCAACGTTTACATTTCTCTTCCATTGACCAATTTCCGCCATTTTTAATCAAGGGTTTTATTTTGGCGGTCTGGCTTGTAAGCTTCAATATATGACCCCGCCAATATAAAACACTTTAAAATAGGCCAAAATTTGACACGGCTAATATTAAGCGCTGTACAGTATTTAACGCCACAATTTACTTGAAAAGTTAAGTTGTTTTGTCCATCTTTTCACTGATATATTTTGTTTCTGGGTTACACTGGTAGGCTGATCGAGGACTCAAACGATCGTGATATAGCTAAGCTGTACTGCACTTTAAACTTGAAAATATTAATTGAGCAAAATGTTTATTTTATGTCATTGATAAAATGATACGGTTATTCGGATAGTATCCGCATACCGGATACAGTTATCTGAATAATGATTAAGGTATCCGTTTCCATCCCTACAAAATAGACAAACTATTTTGGTAAGGTCAAATAACAGTAAACACTTTTGAAATGTCGGTCATTAATAATCCATATTCCATCATTCTTTGCCACCGTCTAAAGGTCAGCCATCACTCTCTGGAATCAGTTGTTTGAAACTAGATGGGAAGAGGTTTACAAAAGAAATAAGCAAGGCTGTGTCGAGTACCTTTTTATCTCAGTAGAAACTTTTGTTATAGTGTACAAATACTTGACATACAACACACTTGACAACAATACAGTATTCTTAATCACAAACTACATGCAGTTTGGAACAACTAACACTTGGTTTTTCTATATCAAAAGTTATTCTTTATCTTGTTTACCTCAGGGTTGAATGCAAGATTGCCCTAAGAGGGGTTCACTTGGGGCAGTTTTAGGATACTGACAGGATTATTTTCACCTCTCTAGCCATATCTCTATAAAAACAAGAAGCTGTGTTCAGAAAAACACATATGCCCCCGGTAGCGAAGTTTGTCAGAATGCGAATTTAAAATGATATCACAGTGTTAAAACAGCAACTGAAATCAATAATTAGTTCTAACTAGTGGAAATAACTTTCTGGTGCCAGAACCTGTTCATGAAAAAGTTAACATAAAAGTAAAGTAACCTATAATAAAAGATTATGAATAGCAGATTATACATGAAAAATACCATGTTAGCTTGTACAGAAGATAACAAAAATGATAACTACCTTTATACAGAAAAGTTCAGTTATCTCTGACACAGAAAGCCGGCTTGTATCCATCAAGATTTGTCATCTTCATAGAAAAGGCACAGCAAATGTCTATAACATGTCTGTTATGAATTATTGTACTGATTTACTTGTGTATACATCTTATATACAGTGACAAATATTTGCCATGCTGTGAGAATGATGTAACAACTGGTGTAAGGCCAAGAATCCCCTACTAACTTGCATTTCCATTACTGACCATGAGGAGGCTAAATCATTCCAAGTCTGCACTTGTTTAAATTTGTTGTGTTTGGTCGCTTTGAAAGATCCCCTTTTCATCTATTTCATATATTTCACTATTAAACACAATTACTTTATAAAACTTGACAGTTATATTTTCTCAATAACCCAGTTCAAACATGCTGACAAATCAAACACTTGTATTAAGTAATGTTAAAGTGACAGGATACCCAGCAGTGATCACTGAAGTAACATGAATGTACGAAGGTATTTGAGACTGGAACATTCTTTGTATACAAGTGGTCGAGGCAAGACCCACTGTTATGTGTAGGATCCCTAACCTGTTGCTTGAATCCATTCTCTTCAAGATGTCTGCATACAGCTGACTTGCCTTCTGACAGTAAATTTTCATTTAAATCTCCTGTTAATATGACCTTTAAATTAACAGGTATACCTTTCAGCATATTATGTTCCATGTTAAAAGTTGCATTTGAAAGGGGCATAACTCAAAAATAGTCAAACAGATGTTATCATTGTTGTTGTAAGCGATGTTGCTGTTCATGATGATGATATATTCCAAGTATGAAGTGAGTAGGACAAGTACTTTCAAAGTAATAGGCAACATTAAGTTTCATGTTAAAGTTGCATTTGAAAGGGACATAACTCAAAAATAGTTATCATTCTTGTTGTAACCGATGTTGTTGTTCATGATGATGATATATTCCAAGTATGAAGTGAATAGGACAAGTACTTTCAAAGTAATAGGCAACATTAAGTTTCATGTTAAAGTTGCATTTGAAAGGGGCATAACTCAAAAATAGTCAAACAGGAGTTATCATTCTTGTTGTAACGGATGTTGTTGTTCATGATGATGATATATTCCAAGTATGAAGTGTATAGGACAAGTACTTTCAAAGTAATAGGCAACATTAAGTTTCATGTTAAAGTTGCATTTGAAAGAGGCATAACTCAAAAATAGTCAAACAGGAGTTATCATTCTTGTTGTAACCGATGTTGTTGTTCATGATGATGATATATTCCAAGTATGAAGTGTATAGGACAAGTACTTTCAAAGTTATAGGCAACATTAAGTTTCAGGTTAAACTTGCCGAAACAGGTTAACCACTTTTCTAAGTACAAAAAGGGGAGATAACAGCAGAAATAAGGTACCCAGAGTTATGTAACTTGTCAGGGTCATGATGTGTGAACTGTTAAGTAAGTGTGTAAACTTTCATGCCAATGCTCTTTGTAGAAATTGAGAAATATCCAACTTGCCGAAAAATGTGAACAATTCATGTCTAAGTACAAATTGGGGAGAAAACCCCGAATTTAGATAGCCAGAGTTATCTAACATGTTAAGAGTCATACCCTGTGTACTGTATAGTAAGTTTGTAAACTTTCATGCTAATGATCTTTGTAGAAATGGAAAAATATCCAACTTGCCGAAACAGGTTAACCATTGTTCTAAGTACAAAAAGGGGAGATAACACCAGAAATAAGGTACCCAGAGTTATGTAACTTGTCAGGGTCATGATCTGTGAACTGTTAAGTAAGTGTGTAAACTTTGATGCCAATGCTGTTGGTAGAAATTGAGAAATATCCAACTTGCCGAAAAATGTTAACCGGACGGACGGACGGACTGTTCAATCACTAGATGCCAGGGGCATAATTAATTATTGCTAAAACTATTTATACGTTAGAAGAAAATTTTACTTGAGACTGTGTGTGTGAGTCTGTGTTCCCGAAGTCCATGTTACCACTGTTATTGTCATCATCTGCCTATAAAGACAAGTACATGCTTAAAACCCTTTACTCCATATATATGCCTTTTTACCCATGTGTGACCAGTATAGATTGAGATAAGCTAGCACATTTGTGCCATCTGATCTGGATCTGCACTGGTCACATCTTGATCTGAAATAACATGATGAATCAAAAAGCAAATAGTGTAGATCCTGATCCACTGGCACAGATGAGCACACTGATCAGGAGCACACTGTTTGCCTACTCAGTACTCAAATGCAAAATAGGCATATATATATATAAAGGAAACTTTCTGTACTGGAAATATTATGAAAATTTATTTTAAAAAAAATTTGCTAACTAAAATGTTTTTCCCAGAGTGTGTCATCTTATTTTTTTTTTATAATTAGTATTACAGATTTTTGACAATCATTTTTACACCCACTTAGAAGTAATGAAAATGTTATATAACTTATATCAATTTGTTACATTTTTTGCCAGAAATTCATTAAAGTTACACCTTGTTGGTATTTATACTCTCCGATGTTTCAACCAGCCCATGGAATTTAATCCCTTTACTCAACACTGATATGGCATAATGTGCTATCAGGGTAGATCTTTATCAGCCTGCACATCATTGCATCCAATCATGATAAATAGATCCCTAGTCAATTTTAGATTCATTTTAGACTGTTTCTGACAAAGAAGCAAACAGTTCTAGACACGCCTGTAAGGATAAGCAGGCTGATCTAGATCTACTCGTCACTGTTTCTGACCAAGAAGCAAACAGTTCTAGACACGCCTGTAAGGATAAGCAGGCTGATCTAGATCTACTCGTCACTGTTTCTGACCAAGAAGCAAACAGTTCTAGACGAGCCTGTAAGGATAAGCTGGCTGATCTAGATCTACGAGCCTGTAAGGATAAGCTGGCTGATCTAGATCTACGAGCCTGTAAGGATAAGCTGGCTGATCTAGATCTACGAGCCTGTAAGGATAAGCTGGCTGATCTAGATCTACTCATCACCCATTTGATTAGAAGATTAACTTTGTGTGTCTGCTCCAAAACATATACAGTAAACATCTTGTCAGAAACATTTTCTGGCTGACTGTTTTATCAGCTTAAGTTGTCTAAGTGACAACTGTAATTAATACTGAAGTCAAAATATTGTACCATTCTTCGTTTTAACAAGTACGGTCTGAAGAGAGTGTCAGCGTCATAGTGGTTATTCTTGGGTAGAGTTATCCCATCTTCGCTGTTTTTGTTGAGTGTATTTTTTTTTAGTGCCGTGGCTTTAGAAGGTTTAAAGGAAGCATCAAAATCTATCTCCTCGTCAAAGTCTATCCGGAACACTTGCTTTTTTCCTTTCGTCTTACCGGCTTTTGATTTTTCTGTTGTAGACTTCCAGGACTCTACGAACAAATTTTACAATGTTATAAAAAATAAATGGTGCCAGACGAAAATACATTCTCTACATCTTCATCCAGGTTCATGTCTGCCACATCTGGTCAACAGAAAGTAACCCCAGTGTTTCAGTAACAGTTTGAATAGTACTTAATCTCTTTAATTTATTGAATTATAGTTAAAATCTGTTATAATGCCATGAAATCAATACAACTCTATTCAAGAAGCAAAGTGTATGTGCAGTTTGACAGTAGAGAACAATATAAAGAATTTAGGTATACCATTATTACTATATTCCTTGCCGTCTCATCTGAATCTGCACTGGTCGCATTTTGGTCAGAAATAACCTAATAAATCAAAAAGCGAACACTGCAGATCCTGATAAGACGGCACTGAAAAAAATAAACTAGAAATGTGTCCATGGGACACGGATGCCCCCGCTATGCATTGTTTTCAGATACTATAGTGCAATGATGGGAATAATAGCATTTCAAAGACAGTGACGTTCGAGTAATTATAAGAATATGCATAAACTTGATGATCAAGTTAATTATTTGTATTTGTGGCACTGTTGTCTTCTCATTACGGAAATGTCTGTGAAGAAGTTGGTGGTAATGCAATGCAATGTCATAGTGAACATTTGTGCCAAGTTATTTTGAAATCCCTTCCTTCATAAAGAAGTTATAGCCCGAACAAGTAAATTCAAGTTTTAGTAACTGTGACCTTGACCTTGGACTTACCGGCATGGGTAATGTAGGTAACACACCACCTTGTCATGACGAACATTTGTGCCAAGTTATTTTGAAAACCCTGAATTCAAAACAGTTATAGCCCGGACAAGGAAATTCTATTTTTAGTAACAGTGACCTTGACCTTGGACCTACAGGCATGGACATGGTACACGACTCACCACCTTGTCATGGTGAACATTTCTGCCAAGATATTTTGAAATTACTCTATTCCTAACATAGTTACAACCCTGACAAGAAAATTCTTTTTAAGTAACAGTGACCTTGACCTTGGACCTATAGGCATGGGCATGGTACGGGACACACCATCTTGTCATGATGAACATTTGTGTCAAGTTATTTTGAAATCAATCTATTCCTAACAAAGTTACAGCCCGAACAAGAGAATACTATTTTTAGTAACAGTGACCTTGACCTACAGGCATGGGCATGGTACACGATACACCGCCCTGTCATGGTGAACATTTGTGTCAAGTTATTTTGAAATCCCTCCATTTATAATAAGTTACAGCCCAGACAAGAAAATTCTATTTTTAGTAACAGTGACCTTGACCTTGGACCTTCAGGCTTGGGTATTATGCGGACACACTGCCTTGTCATAGTGAACATTAGTGCAAAGTTATTTTGAAATCTCTCCATTCATAACAAAGTAACAGCCCAAAAGAGAATTCTATTTTTAGTAACAGTGACCTTGACCTTTGACCGACAGGCATGGGCATGGTACGCGACACATCGCCCTGTCATGGTAAACATTTGTGCCAAGTTATTTTGTAATCCCTCCATTCATAACAAAGTAACAGCCCAGACAAGAAACTTCTATTTTTAGTAACAGTGACCTTGACCGTACCACTTAAAGGCTTGGGCATGTACGTGACATACCGTCTTGATATGGTGAACAATTATACCAAGTTATTCAAAAATCCAATAAGAAATAATAAAGTTACAGAGCGGACAAGATTTTGCAAGAAAATTCTATTTTTAGTAACAGTGACCTGGACCTTGGACCTACAGGCATGGGTATTGTCAGGACACACTGCCTTGTTATGGTGAACATTTGTGCCAAGTTATTTTGAAATCCCTCCATTCCAAACAAAGTTAAGGGCAAAGTGTATATTTTTCTAAACACAAAATGTAAGTGAAAAAGGGGCGTAATTTGAAAAATATTGGAAGCAGGGCAATGGGTCTTGTTGGTTATGATGTAGATTTTGATGGTGAAAATATATTTCAAGTTTCAAGGCAGTATCTCAAGTAGTTTTAAAGTTATGGGCAAAATGCATATTTTGCTTAACACAAAATATAAGAAACAAGATATATTCCTATTAAAACTAATGTAAATGGAAGTATCAAAGGGCCATAAATTCTGAACGGAACATGTAAGAGCAAAACCCCACCTTTATGCACAACAACGTATCAGGCCAAGCATTGCAGTATGGTTTCATCAAATTCCCAGCAGAGGTGTAGGAGGAGTTGCGTTCACGAGATATACTCCTATTAAAACTAATGTAAATGGAAGTATCAAAGGGCCATAACTTCTGAACAGAACATGTAAGAGCAAAACCCCACCTTCATGCACAACAACATATAAGGCTAAGCATTGTGGTCAAGTTTCATTGAATTCCCACCAGTAGTGTAGGAGGAGTTGCGTTCACGAGATATACTCCTATTAAAACTAATATAAATGGAAGTATCAAAGGGAGACTCTTCTGAACGGAACATGTAAGAGTGAAACCCCACCTTTATGCACAACAACATATCAGGCCAAGCATTGTGGTCAATTTTCATTAAATTTCCACCAGTAGTGTAGGAGGAGTTGTGTTCACGAGATATACTCTGATTAAAACTAATGTAAATGGAAGTATCAAAGGGCCATAACTTCTGAACAGAACATGTAAGAGCGAAACCCCAACTTCATGCACAACAACATATCAGGCCAAGCATTGTGGTCAAGTTTCATTAAATTCCCACCAGTAGTGTAGGAGGAGTTGCGTTCACGAGATATACTCCTATTAAAACTAATGTAAATGGAAGTATCAAAGGGCCATAACTTCTGAACGGAACATGTAAGAGCGAAACCCCACCTTCATGCACAACAACATATCAGGCCAAGCATTGTGGTCAAGTTTCATTAAATTCCCACCAGTAGTGTAGGAGGAGTTGCGTTCACGAGATATACTCCTATTAAAACTAATGTAAATGGAAGTATCAAAGGGCCATAACTTCTGAACAGAACATGTAAGAGCGAAACTCCACCTTCATGCACAACAACATATAAGGCTAAGCATTGTGGTCAAGTTTCATTAAATTCCCACCAGTAGTGTAGGAGGAGTTGCATTCACGAGAATATCGGACGGATGGACGGACGGACGGACGGACAGGAGCAACTCTTAATGCCCGTCGCCATTTCATGGCAGGGGCATAAAAATTAGGCTTGTGTCATTATGTTATTTATGACTCAAGACGAGACAGTGTAGTTCCCGATCAAATGGCTCAGATTTGCCAGCAGATCTGAATCTACACTGTTCACCCATGCAATAAGGGTGGTATCTATCTTCTCCCTGTCAACTATGACTTTCTTTAATATTTTCAGATAGCAAGTGCGTTACAAAATGCTCATAAGTACTTTAAATTAAATAGTAACATATTTTCAGCTGGAATAATTTTAAATCAAAATTATGAATCTGGGTACCAAGCCTGGAAATGATGGTAAACAAGGATATAAAGTTCTAAGGGCCTGTAATATAATAAGCAACCACAGCGATATCAGATCAGTTCGTACTCGGTGAACCTATCATCAGTGCAAGCTTGCACTGGACACACTGCCTGCGGATAGGGTCAGCTGGTGTATCGCTTTGGTTGCAGACATTATATAACTATAGTTATATAAACTTAGAGACGTTATCGTTAAGTTTGTTTATAACGGTAGTTATGTAAACAGTATAGGCCTATATATACTGGAGTAGCAAGGCAGTTGCTATCCATAATCTAGTGCGGCAGTGCGGCAGTATTCTATTAAGCATGCGAGTGCGGCAGTCTTAGTAGCTCGTCCGAGCGACCACGACGAGGGCTCCTGGCCGACACACTTACATTTTGTTAGTGTCGTTTTCTAATGCGGTAATAATGCGACAGGGCCAACATTTAAACAATGCTGGTAAAGGGTCTCTTCACAATATTTAACACCAAATATCTAAGGTCTAGTCACATTAGTTTCGGAAAAAAATGATTATTTATGTTTTCCTATAATACTTAAAAGTCACAGTCAACTGTGTTTTTATTTTTTTTAATTTTGAAAGCGCAATTCATATTTTGTATAGATCTAGATCAGTCTGTCAGTGTATCCTTGCCATCTGATCTGGATCTGTACTAAAACGCAAAAAGACAAGATTATGCACTAGATTCTGCACATTACCTTTAGCCTTTAGACCCGAGCTGCTTACGGTCTCAGCCATGCTGTAAGATCCAGATGAAAGCACTGGAGAAGGGGCCACTGTCTGCAGTGGGCTCTCAGTTAAGAAAATATTTGACCTTGACTTTTTGGATTGACTGGGTCCAGCTGATGTTGACTGCTGAGAAGTCTGAAACCTTCTTTTTAATGGTTTAAGATCAAAGCTGTTCAGGGTCCCAACCATGCTGTTAGATCTTGATGCTTGTGAGACAATTGGAGAAGGGGTCATGGTCTGGTTTCTGGTTTTAAGTAGAGAAAGCCTTGACTGGTTGTCTTTCTGTGAAGGTGTCAATATTCTTGACCTTGACCTATTTCCCGACTCACTTCCTCTCTGTGTGGAGGATATTCTTGGTAAAAAATCACTG
Organism: Corbicula japonica; assembly: GCA_038501625.1. Taxonomy (NCBI): domain Eukaryota; kingdom Metazoa; phylum Mollusca; class Bivalvia; order Venerida; family Cyrenidae; genus Corbicula; species Corbicula japonica. The sequence goes on from JAZAYU010000028.1 coordinate 631,358, forward strand.
GATAAATTAGGCAGATTGTAGACATTGTCTGGAATAAAAACAAACATCAAGCTGGTAATTAAATAACCCTTTACTCCATATACCGGTATAAAGTCATGTTTAAATACATATGCAACCAGTAAAGATCCAGATCAGCCACAACATCTGGACTGAAGGTTATAAAGCTGAGATTGGAAACCAGTCTAAAATCTCAAGCATCTGATTGGCTGAAATGGCGACTGGTCACCATTTCAGCCAATCAGATGCTTGAGATTTGAGACTGGTTTCAAATCTTAGTTTTATAACCTTGGGACCTGATCTCTGTCAGCACTGGTTGCATCTTGGTCATCTTGGATGTGTGGGCTGATCTGGATTTCCACTGTTTGCCAACACAATAAAGGTGTTACTTTGAAATAAAGGGTTAAAACAAAATTTCATTGTTAATGTAAACAATTTAAAATGTGTACGCGTGTGTAATTTTTTGTATCAAAAATAGAAAAACCACTGTTCATACTGAAGGCAAGAGCTAAGGCTGATGAGGTGAATAATGAAAAACAGAATTTCTCCATTGGTAAACTCTTTACTCCATATATATATTAATTTAATCACATGGGTGAACAGTTTAGATCCAGATCAGCTTGCACATCCTTGCTGTCTGATCAGGATATACACTGTAATTTAATTGGTTGATTTGTGAACCAGTCTCAAAACTGACCAATGGGAAGCTTCAGCTCTGAAACTGATTCTGTTGCATTAGGAATAAAGGTCATAAAACTTAATTAGGCTACCAGTCTCAAAACTCAAGCATTGCCATTTCAGCCAATCTGATGCTTGAAATTTGAGACTGGTCTCCAATTTTAGTTTATGATTTTGGACCAGTTTCAATCAATTGGAGCAAATTTTCAGAGGTAAACAGTAAACTCCACGAAATCAGGTATCGGCTATAAGAATATATCGGCAAATGGGGTACGATTTTCGAACACAAAACCATTTCTTATATAAACAATGTAAATTTTATCGGCCATATGGGTATCGGATAAGAGAATATATCGTCAAATCGAATAGAAACTTTGCAATTTTTTTTGGCCAAAACTGATTGAAATAGAATATTTTCATCGCATGTTTACAGGAAATGACACCGGATGTACCGTTTATCATCCATATTAAAGCTTATGACACCCTTATTATTGGTCTATAGTCAGTTGATAAATCCAATAAAATATTTTGACAGCGATGAACAGGGACAGTGAAGCCTCCGGGCAAACAAACTGTAACCTGTCACCTCTTTTAAACAGCTTATTCAATCAATCGTTAAAAAATCTGTTACAAATACACAGCAGCCTTGGACTATCCGTTATCGAGACGTTATTGGTACATGTACTTACAATAATCCACATTTAAATTCCATTGTCTCTTTTTAATTATCGCATAAATTAATCCGTACATTTCTTTCATCCACCTTCCATGTTAATTTCATACGGAGACAGAATTTGATTGACAGTCAGTTTGGAGGTAAACACTGATACCAACCGTCAATGAAATGCAACTTTAAAGGAAATTGTCGGCTCGTATCAAGACTGTGTTTTTTTGTCGGCTCTGCTTTGAAATCGTTTGATCACAAAACTGTGTACGTGATATTTCACATTTTTAGCAGGGTTAAATTGGTTGATGATGCAATAATACTTGAGATAAAATTGGGATGTAATTTATTATGGAATATGTTCGCATTGGTTAGTGTTTTAATACTTATTTCACATTCACGGTGTAAATGTCGCGGTAGCATAATATTATTTGAAACTTCGATTTTGTAGCAGAACATGACAGACGGGTCTGTTAATCAATAAATAAACATATAAAATAATGCATATTTATCCAGAACACGATCTACCTGACCTCCCTTGTCATCAAATATATGCAGATTTCATGATGAATACTATTAGCGGCCATTCGGGTACTCCGGGCAATAGAATATTTTTAGCTGACAATTTGTGTATTCGATTTGCCGGAGTCTACTGTAATACTAAGTAAGATTTAATAAGGTTGCAGTCAAACTTTAACCAAAAGTGGTATGGTGACAGCAGTGCCAACTACAAAGTGAAAAGAATAGCTAGACATATTCTTCAAAAGCGGGCCAAATATCTATAATACTTTTAACATCAAACAATGATCACTGAAGGTGATTAATACCCCCGCAATATGGCTTTGTCAGAGTATACAGAAATAATGTTCGCATCTTTTTAAAATGCGCCACAAATTGTGCATGTATGTCATCTATATATAAAAATCTAAGTATCCGATGAACAGGAAGTAGGTGAGCAAGGAGCATACAATCGCTTTACACCATATGGGAAAATATGATAAAGCAATAAGCAAAATATCAGGCTGCTGCATGTTTCAGCTGCTAAGAAAACTACAACGGAAGTTGTGCATGTATGTCAACTATGTGCTTAAATCTAAGTATTCGATAAACATAAAATATCAGGCTGCTGCATGTTATAGTTGCTAATCAACATAAGGACTTTCACTTGGGAGAAGTGGTCCCCCAAAAGTGACAAGACTTCTTCCTTCCTTGAGTCTTTTTGTATGGACAATATAGGTAAAGGATGCTGTTGACTTCATTGTTCAGTAAAATTAAAGCAAAACTCTCATATTTGCAGGTCTAGTGAGAGCCCTGCACATGTCAGAAAAAAGTATAACAAGTAAATCTGTGAGCTAATGCTCGCTGTAAGAAATATGACTTGCACAATGTAATTTGCATTTTTCAATAAAGATGCTGTTTGGTTTATGTAATGCGCCTATATAGTGATAAAGATACCCTTTGGATTGTGTAGCCCACCTGTTTAGTAACAAAATCTAAAAATAGTCGGTAAACAGGAAGTAGATGAGCAAGGAGCATAAAATCGCTTTACACCATATGGGACAGTAGGATAAAGCAATATGCAAGACATCAGGCTGTTGCATGTTATAGTTGCCTAGGAAACTGTGACAGAAAATTGTGCATGTCTGTCATATATGTGTAAAAATCTACCTATTCAGTAAACAGGAAGTAAATGAGCAAGGAGCATAAAATCGCTTTACACCATATTGGACTATAGGATAAAGCAATTTGCAAAACATCAGGATGCAGCATGTCAAAGCTGCTTAGAAAAATGCGACAAAAGCTGTGCATGTTTGTCATCTATGTGTAAAAATCTAAGTATTCAGTAAACAGGAAGTAGAAGAGCTAGGAGCATAAAATAGCTTTACAACATATGGGACTATAGGATAAAGCATTACGCAAAATATCAGGCTGCTACATGTTGTAGTTGCTTAGAAAACTGAGACAGAAATTGTGCAGGTATGTCAATTATGTGTAACTAGAATGTTGTGTTCCGTGGAACACGTGTCCCCTGCATGGAAAAAGTTGAAATGTGGGCCTATGTTAAATCATATATAATAAAAATATTTTATTTAAGTTGATTTCAATACTACACCACAGAACACATGTGTCATCTAAATTGCATTTAAAAGGGGAATAACTAAAATGGTGAAACCTGAGTTATCATTTTCAAAAATTGGTTTGTAAATGCAGATGAGTCAAGTCAGATATAACTATGTGATGTGGCTACAATAAAAGCACTATTGGACCGTTCACAATGTTTTAACTAGTAATATTGATGATCATACAAGTTATGCAAAGAGGTGCTGTGAAATATCATGCTGTCAATTGCGTTTTTTTTATATTGACATTGTGGCATATATTCTTCTAAAATATTTGGTGAATTGAGAATTTTATGTGTATAAATGTAAGAATTGAATCAATATTCTATTTTGTTCATCTGGGTATGTAAAACATTTGGATCATTTAAAATAATTGATTTAGGCTTCTACATTTTAAACAACCAAAAAATGTTTCCCATACCCAAATGAACAAATTAAGTATCATTTCATTCCATTAAAAATGAAAATATATGAAAGCAGATTTGCCAGCACAAGTTATTATATGTTCTGAAACAAGTATAAGTACCAAACCCCTTTCTCTACTGGGCCCAAGATCATAAAACTAAGAACAGTCTCAAATCTCAAGTCATGATTATTGTAGTCAAACAAACTTTCTACAATATTTTCAATAACCCTTTAGAGAATTTACTACACACATGCTTTCTGTGTTGCCCTTTCAAAGAAATGTTAAAATTGTCATATCTGTATATAGTGAGGGCCAATTTTATAAGGTGTTAAGCACTTATGGCCCAAACCAATTTGCTTTAAATATTGGCAATAAAATATGTTTAAACTAAAGAAAAGGCGATACATAGGGATTGCTTTGTCCGTCTGTCCTTATGTCACAAAAACTTAACAATGGCTTCTAGTGTAACTTCGCCATTTCTCAATATTTCTTCATGAAATTTTCAAATTTTATTGCTTATGACAACATGCTTGATGATGATGCCAAGTTCTTTAGGTCAAGGTGGAGTAATTGCATTTTATTTCGATATAGTACCAAAGGGCGTCACAAGTGTTCAACTGAACACCAGTCTAGTATAAATAAATTATTCTTACCTGGAGTTGATACACATGCTTTAACCTTGCCTCTGTATTCCACATCATATTCACCATCATCTGTTTTATTACCCAAGTTGACAAAGCATGGCCTAATCTTATGCCTCTTTATTAACTCGGCATCAGAAGCATCTGAAAGATTCAAATTGATTTAATATTGCACTCAGTTTTTTCAAGAATTTTGACCCTTAAATTTTAATAAATGACAATATAATGGTAAGATAAAAGTAATTTTTAAACTTTTAGCAAATTCATATTTATTTTCAAAAGTACTAATTTTAGTAGATTTTAATGGTTAACTGATCCAAATGTGCCTCAGCATCAGGAAAATGTCATGGTGTGAATCAGTGTACGAAAATGTCATGGGGTGCATCAGTAAAAGGAAAATATCACAGGGTGTATCAAACTGAGTGTAGGAAAATGTTATGGTGCGCATCTGCATTTATTCAAAGTATTAAATGAATTAATTGAACAAGTACTTTCCACTTTACAGGCAACACCAAGTTTCATGTTAAAGTTGCATTTGAAAGGGGCATAACTCATAAATATTGAAACTGGAGTTATCATTCTTGTCATCACAGATTGCATTGTTCATGCTGATGATATATTCCAAGTATGAAGTAAATAGGACAAGTACTTTCAAAGTTATAGCCAACATTAAGTTTCAGGTTAAAGTTCCATTTGAAAGGGGCATAACTAAAAAAATATTGAAACTGGAGTTATTATTCTTGTCATCACAGATGGCGTTGTTCGTGCTGATGATATATTCCAAGTATGAAGTGAAAAGATTTTTGTAACTTCTGAGCAATATATATTTCTTCATTTTGCTCCGATCTTTGCTCTGCCAGAGCTAACCATTTTGTTTCTTTAAAAAAGAAACCTACCTATTTGTACTGTTTCCTCAGATGCAATATCTTCCATATGACCTATACCAACATCAGTGACAAAGTCTGCTTTAACCGACATCTGCTGACTTGTGAAATCTTCCATCTTCATGTAAGGTGTGTCGAGTCCACTAGGTTCTACAGAAACATGTATACTGCCACTAGAGCTAACCGTTACAGCCTGAAATTGAGGTGTATAAGAAAAATGTAATTTACAAACCAGTAGTTTTCCTTAGCCCTTTACTTCATATGTACAGGAAACTTTATCCCATGTGCAAGCAGTGTAGAACCAGGTCAGGCAGCATATCCATGCTATCGGGTCAGAAAATTCCTATGAATCTAGAAGTGTAGATACTGATCAGACAGCAACTATTTTTCTACTATTTTTATGAGAAACAAGAAAAAAAATGTTGCCACGCGCTGAAAACCAGGTTTTCATTTTCTATTTTTAGCAAAAGTGACCTTGATTTTGATCACAGACTTCTGAGTAGCAATCCGGAGTTTTGTCTTGGTAAAAGCTACCCAAAGAAAGTTTGGTGTCAATAGATCACATCTAATCCAAGTAATAAGGAGAAACCTGAATTTCTATTTTTAGCAAAAGTGACCTTGAGCTTTATCACAGGCGCCTGGGTAGCAATCTCAATCTGCATCTTGATATTAGATACCAACACTAAGTTTGGTGTCAATATACCAAAGCAAACTAAAGTTATTGAGGGAAAACTGAATTTCTATTTTTAGCAACAGTGACCTTGACTTTGATCACAGATACCTGAGTGGCAATCCCAAGCTGCCTGTTGACATAAGCTACCCACAAACCAAGCTACGCGTCAACAGGCAATTTGGCATCAACAGAGAACATTCACAAAATACTTAACAAAAAATGTAAGTCAAAACAGGGGCATAACTTTGGCAAAACAGTCAGGGGTTATGAAACTTGACCTGATAATTGGTACTGTGATGTCAAACAATTATATAAAGTTTCAAAGCTTTACCTTGAATGGTAACTGACAAAAAGACAGCTTTCACAAAAAAACTAACAAAATTTCTAAGGTAAAAAAGGGGCATAACTTTGTAAAAATAAAGTCAGGGATTATGAAACTTGTCTTGATTATTGGTATTGAGATGTCAAACTATGTTAAGTTTCAAAGTTGTATCTTAAACGGTTACTGAGAAAAACACAACTTTCACAAAAAACTTAACATAATTTCTAAGTGAAAAAGGGGCATAACTTTGTCAAAATACAGTCAGGGATTATGAAACTTGTCCAAGTTTCAAAGTTGTACCTTGAACGGTTACTGAGAAAAACACAACTTTCACAAAAATGTAACAAAATGTTGACGCCCTCCCGCCTGCCTGCCCGCCCAGCCGCCGGCCTGCCCAACGACATACCCCAATCTAATAACCAGGATTTTTCTAAAGAAAACCTGGTTAAAAAATAGATTATTGGTAAATTTCTCCAAGTAAAGAAATTTAACTACATAAAAACAAGTACCAGCTCAGGAATCAATATAATAAATATAATACAACAGAGATCTCAGACTTGTTTCAGAATTCTAGCTTTTGATTTGTTAGATTGAGAGGTAGATATATTGTAACGCATCATCTGTTAAGAGATAAGCCTCTGGATTTCAGTTTTAGACAATGATTTTTTTTACAGGGCTCCACAAGATCACAAAGTTAAGACTCAGGACCAGTCTAAAGTAACTAACATCTGATTTTTTGAAACTGGGACCAGTCTCCAAATGAACCAATCAGATGCTCACATTTTAGAATGGTTTTCAATATCAGTTGAACAAACTTTTACCCCAATCTCACTTACTGGTCTACTTGTAGTAATATTTAAACTCGAAGATTTGGCAGTGGACGTTCTAATGACATCTTGTATCGGTATAAAGGAGTTGCCCTGGATCCTAATCGGATGTGCTGATGTAGTGATCGGTGTTGAAACAACAATTTTCTGTATCACTATGGAGTCAGATACAGAAGACCCAAGCAAGGATGTACCGTTAGGCTCATCGGATAACACTGAATAATAAATAAAACATGCTCAATTAACCCTTTCCTCCATATATACTCTTTTTTACGCATGTGCAACCAGTGTAGATCCAGATCAGCTTGCACATTTGTGCCATCTGATCAGGATCTGGACTGGTCACATTTTGGTCAGAAATTACCTTATGAATCTTAAAGTAAACAGTTCAGATCCTGATCAGACGGCACAGATGTGCCGGCTGATCTTGATCCTCACTGTTCGCCTACGCATTAAAGGTGTGTCTAAGGAGGAAAGGGTTAACTTATCCAATATAACGTACAGTTTTATTGCAGATAAATTCGTCATTTGACAATTGTTCAATAAAAGGTTCCATTAACTTTGTTCCCCATAAAAACATTTTACCTCTTAACACCATTTATATGATTTTTTTGCCATGTGTAACCAGTGTAGATCCAAACCTGTCAGCACATCTGTGCCTCCAGAGCAGGATCTACTCTGTTCACTTTTTGGTCAGAAATAACATAAAAGGGTAAAAAAAGGGAACAGTGCTAATCCTGATCAGACAGCACAGATGTGCCGGCTAATCTGGATCTACACTGTTTTCCAATGCCATAAAGGTGTACATTAGGGTCAAGTAAAGGCTAGCTCAAATTAAGTTTGTGGGATCAATTAATGATGTGCCGATGATAAGAAGTTATTGATTAATCATGTAAGAAAGTTACTCGATACCAATAATCAATGCCATTCTCTCAAAATCAATTAATATTGATGTTTACCACTAATTGTACTTGTGTTAGTCATGACATTTCAGGCATTTACTTATTATTTTTGGGGCTTTATTTTATTCTAATCTTTTATCTTATTTGTATTTATGTTTAAAACATATTTCAAAACATATTTTAAACAATGAAAATGGTGAAAAGGTGTTATTGTGTCTTTGTGGCCCAAGATCATAAAACTAAGAACAGTCTCAAATCTCAAGTCATGATTATTGTAGTCAAACAAACTTTCTACAATATTTTCAACAACCCTTTAGAGAATTTACTACACACATGCTTTCTGTGTTGCCCTTTCAAAGAAATGTTAAAATTGTCATATCTGTATATGGTGAGGGCCAATTTTATAAGGTGTTAAGCACTTATGGCCCAAACCAATTTGCTTTAAATATTGGCAATAAAATATGTTTAAACTAAAGAAAAGGCGATACATAGGGATTGCTTTGTCCGTCTGTCCTTATGTCACAAAAACTTAACAATGGCTTCTGGTGTAACTTCGCCATTTCTCAATATTTCTTCATGAAATTTTCAAATTTTATTGCTTATGACAACATGCTTGATGATGATGCCAAGTTCTTTAGGTCAAGGTGGAGTAATTGCATTTTATTTCGATATAGTACCAAAGGGCGTCACAAGTGTTCAACTGAACACCAGTCTAGTATAAATAAATTATTCTTACCTGGAGTTGATACACATGCTTTATCCTTGCCTCTGTATTCCACATCATATTCACCATCATCTGTTTTATTACCCAAGTTGACAAAGCATGGCCTAATCTTATGCCTCTTTATTAACTCGGCATCAGAAGCATCTGAAAGATTCAAATTGATTTAATATTGCACTCAGTTTTTTCAAGAATTTTGACCCTTAAATTTTAATAAATGACAATATAATGGTAAGATAAAAGTAATTTTTAAACTTTTAGCAAATTCATATTTATTTTCAAAAGTACTAATTTTAGTAGATTTTAATGGTTAACTGATCCAAATGTGCCTCAGCATCAGGAAAATGTCATGGTGTGAATCAGTGTACAAAAATGTCATGGGGTGCATCAGTAAAAGGAAAATATCACGGGGTGTATCAAACTGTGTGTAGGAAAATGTTATGGTGCGCATCTGCATTTATTCAAAGTATTAAATGAATTAATTGAACAAGTACTTTCCATTTTACAGGCAACACCAAGTTTCATGTTAAAGTTGCATTTGAAAGGGGCATAACTCATAAATATTGAAACTGGAGTTATCATTCTTGTCATCACAGATTGCATTGTTCATGCTGATGATATATTCCAAGTATGAAGTAAATAGGACAAGTACTTTCAAAGTTATAGCCAACATTAAGTTTCAGGTTAAAGTTCCATTTGAAAGGGGCATAACTAAAAAAATATTGAAACTGGAGTTATTATTCTTGTCATCACAGATGGCGTTGTTCGTGCTGATGATATATTCCAAGTATGAAGTGAAAAGATTTTTGTAACTTCTGAGCAATATATATTTCTTCATTTTGCTCCGATCTTTGCTCTGCCAGAGCTAACCATTTTGTTTCTTTAAAAAAGAAACCTACCTATTTGTACTGTTTCCTCAGATGCAATATCTTCCATATGACCTATACCAACATCACTGACAAAGTCTGCTTTATCCGACATCTGCTGACTTGTGAAATCTTCCATCTTCATGTAAGGTGTGTCGAGTCCACTAGGTTCTACAGAAACATGTATACTGCCACTAGAGCTAACCGTTACAGCCTGAAATTGAGGTGTATAAGAAAAATGTAATTTACAAACCAGTAGTTTTCCTTAGCCCTTTACTTCATATGTACAGGAAACTTTATCCCATGTGCAAGCAGTGTAGAACCAGGTCAGGCAGCATATCCATGCTATCGGGACAGAAAATTCCTATGAATCTAGAAGTGTAGATACTGATCAGACAGCAACTATTTTTCTACTATTTTTATGAGAAACAAGAAAAAAAATATTGCCACGCGCCGAAAACCAGGTTTTCATTTTCTATTTTTAGCAAAAGTGACCTTGATTTTGATCACAGACTTCTGAGTAGCAATCCGGAGTTTTGTCTTGGTAAAAGCTACCCAAAGAAAGTTTGGTGTCAATAGATCACATCTAATCCAAGTAATAAGGAGAAACCTGAATTTCTATTTTTAGCAAAAGTGACCTTGAGCTTTATCACAGGCGCCTGGGTAGCAATCTCAATCTGCATCTTGATATTAGATACCAACACTAAGTTTGGTGTCAATATACCAAAGCAAACTAAAGTTATTGAGGGAAAACTGAATTTCTATTTTTAGCAACAGTGACCTTGACTTTGATCACAGATACCTGAGTGGCAATCCCAAGCTGCCTGTTGACATAAGCTACCCACAAACCAAGCTATGCGTCAACAGGCAATTTGGCATCAACAGAGAACATTCACAAAATACTTAACAAACAAGAGGGCCATGATGGCCCTTATATCGCTCACCTGAGTACAAAAGTACTCTCAGCTTGTGGTTTCAGACAAGAAGATTTTTAAAGTTTTTCCTATATCAGTCTATATAAAATAAAGTGAACCCTGGGGCAGGGCCAATTTTCTCCCCAGGGAAATCATTTGAACAATCTTTGTAGAGTTCCACTAGAGGGTGCTAAATGCCAAATATCTAAGCTCTAGGCCTTGTGGTTTCAGACAAGAAGATTTTTAAAGTTTTTCCTATACAAGTCAATATAAAATGAAGTGACCCCTGGGGCGGGGCCAATTTTGACCCCAGGGAAATACTTTGAACAATCTTTGTAGAGTTCCACTAGAGGATGCTAAATGCCAAATATCTAAGCTCTAGGCCTTGTGGTTTCAGACAAGAAGATTTTTAAAGTTTTTCCTATATAAGTCTATGTAAAATGAAGTGACCCCTGGGGCAACGCCAATTTTGACCCCAGGGAAATAATTTGAACAATCTTTGTAGAGTTCCACTAGAGGATGCTAAATGCCAAATATCTAAGCTCTAGGCCTTGTGGTTTCAGACAAGAAGATTTTTAAAGTTTTTCCTATACAAGTCTATATAAAATGAAGTGACCCCTGGGGCGGGGCCAATTTAGACCCCTGGGAAATAATTTGAACAATCTTTGTAGAGTTCCACTAGAGGATGCTAAATGCCAAATATCTAAGCTCTAGGCCTTGTGGTTTCAGACAAGAAGATTTTTAAAGTTTTTCCTATATAAGTCTATGTCAAATGAAGTGACCCCTGGGGCAACGCCAATTTTGACCCCAGGGAAATAATTTGAACAATCTTTGTAGAGTTCCACTTGAGGATGCTAAATGCCAAATATCTAAGCTCTAGGCCTTGTGGTTTCAGACAAGAAGATTTTTAAAGTTTTTCCTATATAAGTCTTTATAAAATGAAGTGACCCCTGGGGCGGGGCCAATTTTGACCCCAGGGAAATACTTTGAACAATCTTTGTAGAGTTCCACTAGAGGATGCTAAATGCCAAATATCTAAGCTCTAGGCCTTGTGGTTTCAGACAAGAAGATTTTTAAAGTTTTTCCTATATAAGTCTATGCAAAATGAAGTGACCCCTGGGGCGGGGCCAATTTTGACCCCAGGGAAATACTTTGAACAATCTTTGTAGAGTTCCACTAGAGGATGCTAAATGCCAAATATCTAAGCTCTAGGCCTTGTGGTTTCAGACAAGAAGATTTTTAAAGTTTTTCCTATATAAGTCTATATAAAATGAAGTGACCCCTGGGGCGGGGCCAATTTTGACCCCAGGGGAATAATTTGAACAATCTTTGTAGAGTTCCACTAGAGGATGCTAAATGCCAAATATCTAAGCTCTAGGCCTTGTGGTTTCAGACAAGAAGATTTTTAAAGTTTTTCCTATACAAGTCTATGTAAAATGAAGTGACCCCTGGGGCGGGGCCAATTTTGACCCCAGGGAAATAATTTGAACAAACTTTGTAGAGTTCCACTAGAGGATGCTAAATGCCAAATATCTAAGCTCTAGGCCTTGTGGTTTCAGACAAGAAGATTTTTAAAGTTTTTCCTATATAAGTCTATGTAAAATGAAGTGACCCCTGGGGCGGGGCCAATTTTGACCCCAGGGAAATAATTTGAACAAACTTTGTAGAGTTCCACTAGAGGATGCTAAATGCCAAATATCTAAGCTCTAGGTCTTGTGGTTTCAGACAAGAAGATTTTTAAAGTTTTTCCTTTCGGTTGCCATGGCAACCAGAGTTCTGCATGGAATTGATTTCTTTAAACAACTTTGGAAGAGCTTCATGCAAGGAACATACGTGGCGAGTTTCATCAAAATTGGCCAAGCCGTTTCAGAGAAGAAGTCGATTGAAGCAATTGTTGACGACGCACGACGCACGACGGACGACGGACATCAGGCGGTCACAAAAGCTCATCCTGTCACTTTGTGACAGGTGAGCTAAAAACTAACAAAATTTCTAAGGTAAAAAAGGGGCATAACTTTGTAAAAATAAAGTCAGGGATTATGAAACTTGTCTTGATTATTGGTATTGAGATGTCAAACTATGTTAAGTTTCAAAGTTGTATCTTAAACGGTTACTGAGAAAAACACAACTTTCACAAAAAACTTAACATAATTTCTAAGTGAAAAAGGGGCATAACTTTGTCAAAATACAGTCAGGGATTATGAAACTTGTCCAAGTTTCAAAGTTGTACCTTGAACGGTTACTGAGAAAAACACAACTTTCACAAAAATGTAACAAAATGTTGACGCCCTCCCGCCTGCCTGCCCGCCCAGCCGCCGGCCTGCCCAACGACATACCCCAATCTAATAACCAGGATTTTTCTAAAGAAAACCTGGTTAAAAAATAGATTATTGGTAAATTTCTCCAAGTAAAGAAATTTAACTACATAAAAACAAGTACCAGCTCAGGAATCAATATAATAAATATAATACAACAGAGATCTCAGACTTGTTTCAGAATTCTAGCTTTTGATTTGTTAGATTGAGAGGTAGATATATTGTAACGCATCATCTGTTAAGAGATAAGCCTCTGGATTTCAGTTTTAGACAATGATTTTTTTTACAGGGCTCCACAAGATCACAAAGTTAAGACTCAGGACCAGTCTAAAGTAACTAACATCTGATTTTTTGAAACTGGGACCAGTCTCCAAATGAACCAATCAGATGCTCACATTTTAGACTGGTTTTCAATATCAGTTGAACAAACTTTTACCCCAATCTCACTTACTGGTCTACTTGTAGTAATATTTAAACTCGAAGATTTGGCAGTGGACGTTCTAATGACATCTTGTATCGGTATAAAGGAGTTGCCCTGGATCCTAATCGGCTGTGCTGATGTAGTGATCGGTGTTGAAAGACCAATTTTCTGTATCACCATGGAGTCAGATACAGAAGACCCAAGCAAGGATGTACCGTTAGGCTCATCGGATAACACTGAATAATAAATAAAACATGCTCAATTAACCCTTTCCTCCATATATACTCTTTTTTACGCATGTGCAACCAGTGTAGATCCAGATCAGCTTGCACATTTGTGCCATCTGATCAGGATCTGGACTGGTCACATTTTGGTCAGAAATTACCTTATGAATCTTAAAGTAAACAGTTCAGATCCTGATCAGACGGCACAGATGTGCCGGCTGATCTTGATCCTCACTGTTCGCCTACGCATTAAAGGTGTGTCTAAGGAGGAAAGGGTTAACTTATCCAATATAACGTACAGTTTTATTGCAGATAAATTCGTCATTTGACAATTGTTCAATAAAAGGTTCCATTAACTTTGTTCCCCATAAAAACATTTTACCTCTTACCACCATTTATATGATTTTTTTGCCATGTGTAACCAGTGTAGATCCAAACCTGTCAGCACATCTGTGCCTCCAGAGCAGGATCTACTCTGTTCACTTTTTGGTCAGAAATAACATAAAAGGGTAAAAAAAGGGAACAGTGCTAATCCTGATCAGACAGCACAGATGTGCCGGCTAATCTGGATCTACACTGTTTTCCAATGCCATAAAGGTGTACATTAGGGTCAAGTAAAGGCTAGCTCAAATTAAGTTTGTGGGATCAATTAATGATGTGCCGATGATAAGAAGTTATTGATTAATCATGTAAGAAAGTTACTCGATACCAATAATCAATGCCATTCTCTCAAAATCAATTAATATTGACCATTTTGTAAATGTAACACCGAGTTGATTTTTAAACATAATGCAATCACCCTAAATATTGCAACATGTGAGAGATTAATTCGCAAAAAAATATTCCAACACTAAAATCAATCACAGATTACTATAGTGGGCAGCACAAAGACTGTAAATGGTATAACCGTTTTAATTAATAAATCTTATTTCAGAACTTAAATATGTAAGTAAATTAACTGCAAAAAGTAAACTGTTAGAACATATTTAATAAAACAATTACACCACATAAAATATAAGAGAAACATATTTCTACCATTAATATTTTTAAAAAGGTTGTATTAGCTCTGTACACAGAGCCATGTTTACCAGTTTCTGATCCAACAACGTCCCGAGCTCCTGTATAGCTTGATGAACTGTCAGCACTTTTGTTGCCTTGGCTACCATCGTCAATGAACTGAAAAGGGTCAAGGTCGATTTGGGCTTGTGCTAGGGAACTGCTCAACAAGTCATATTTTTTTGAGTCCCCTTCTCCACTAACAACCACTTGTTGTCCCTCCGTGATTTGGACTGCCGCTGCTGTGTCAGCTGACTCGGCAGTGTGAGAGTATGTGTTACCATGCTCATCTGTGACATCACACTCGAACCATTCGTTGTTAGGCACCCCACCATTCTGTACATGAAACATACCAGTCCGAGGGTCAATGTCATTATCCAACCCTTGACCTTTCGACTTGACTCCTGCAGCCCTTTCCATTTCCCGTTGAAGATAAACACTCAAAGGAACTGCAATAAGTTTTTCATCGTCATCATTTTCAGTTTCACTGATATTTTGATTTTCCGGGAGCTGACTAAGATCTATGCTGGATGACTGTTGCACGGTGACATATGGTTTGGAGCCGCCACTCTGGTTCGCCTGCATGTCTAGCAGGGATTGGACTGCCGCTGCTGTGTCAGCTGACTTGGCAGTGTGAGAGTATGTGTTACCCTGCGCATCTGTGACATCATACTCAAACCATTCGTTGTTAGGCATTGAAGTGGAAGCTAATGACGTAAAGAAACAAAATAGAAGATTTTCATATTAAATGTATAAATAATACATTGTTTTTCTCGTTTTTATTTAATAACCCTATAATCAATATATAAGGGTTTTACTGCATTTGTGAACAATGTAGATCCAGATCACAGACAGATCTGAGCCATCTGGATCAAGATTTACATAGTTTACTTTTTGGTCAGAAATAATCTACTCAAATTATTCATTGTTACACATTGAAGTGGAAGCTGATAATTTAAAATACAAAGTTCAATAAATTCATAAACAACTCTGCATTTTTTGAATACATATTTTTCAAAATTAAAATGGTTCTATAGTGTTAATAGGCTAGGCTCATTTCCATGCAAATAACTAGCAACAAATTTTACTAATCTTCAAACAAATACCTTAACAGATATAGTAAAAGTTTAACATATATAATTAAAACGCATTTCCTTCAAAGCCCCACCCCTATCCATTACCCACCCCACAACTAATCAATACATAGACTGCTGCTGAACATCAAATAAATCTTAAAGGTGCCTCGTCACGTAATGCAGCAAAATTATTTCAAGTGTTTTCAAATATCAAAATTGATAATAATTATAACTTTGAAACTTATTAACAAAGTAAATGTCATGTTCTATTTTTAAGCAGAGATCCTATCAGTGAATATAATTTATATGAAGCCAAAGTTGACAAGTGTTACTCACAGAGTAAAATTCACTCACAACAATCATAAAATGTACAGATTTCTAAATAAATCTTGCAAAATTTGCTCATGTTTAGTGATTGGTAGGAATTATATAATAGAAGAATGAATATAAACCAAAACTGAGAAATTGAAGTATTCCATCCTGTGCCCAAGGTTATAAAGCTAAGCATGGAAACCAGTCTCCAATCTCAAGCATCTGATTGGCTGAAATTGTGACTGGTTGCCATTTCAGCCAATCAGATGCTTGAGATTGGAGACTGGTTTCCAAACTCAGCTTTATAACCTTCAACCCAGAACTGTGAATGTGCAGCTTTAACTTGGAGTCTTTAGCGCATTATTCTTTATAATATAAAACTTATGAACCCAGTAACCTTTTCTTTGTGTCCCTTCTTGTGCAGCAGAGGTAAGGGCAGCTAACTGCACTTCATCCAAGTTAAGAGTGATCTCCCCTGACTGGTTGTCTTGGTTACCATCTTGCACAATGCCAGCTGCCTGGATCAGATCTTGTAAAATGTTGGAGGATGGTTGAGATGTGTCAGATTTAGATCTCTGTAAAGTCTGACTGATCTAAAATACAGAAAAACATTGTTGTGTAAGAAACACAAGGGACGGGCTTAGGTTGTTGAAACAGGGAGAAGTTTAAACAACTGTAGGGTGAAGTCACTGGTCTCTCCCTAAGCAAACACTGTAAATAAATCAAAAGGATGAAACAAAGCTAACAAGTTTGAACAAGATAAACAAGTCACTGCATTACTGCAAGCAAAACAACAGTCTATAACTGGTTTCAAGCATAGAGAATATTGCTTTAGTTACTTTTTAAGTTATGCTAAGATCAAGTAAAAGTACTGTATTATCAATTTATCACTATTATTTTTGCCATAGCAAATTTTTTTTATAATCCAAAGGTGATTTTGTTAAATATTTTAATTATAGAATGTTACTTTCAGCTTGAAATGCATAATAAGCATCATTGCCTACTGAACTTTATGTTTGTAAACTTCCTGATTACACCTTTTCCTAAGATGTGACCCTTATCCCTTTACTTCTAATGAAGGCATTTTTATGCCTATGTGGCTAGTGTAAATCCAGATACGTCATCACATCCATGCTGTCTGATCTGGATCTGTACTGGTTGCATCTTGGTCCAAAACTAGAGCTATCACTGAAGGTGATTAATACCCCCGCAATGCTCCTTTGTCAGAGTATACAGAAATGATGTTTGCATCCTTCATGGGTGAAAGTTGAAAAATAATTGAAATCCTGAAAATTTGCTGGGGGTCAGGGGGGCGCTAGGGCTCCGGTAGGTCCAGGGCAAAGCCCTTGTGGGGGACAAGAGGGTTGAAGCCCCCCGAAGCTTCTGGAAGATAGCAATTTATATACCTTTGGGAAGCCATTTCTTAAGTGCATTTGAGCTTTTTTGAAACACAAAATTAAGACATCTGGAGGCATGGGTTTATCATTTATTGTCATTTATATCAACAATGCCTCTCAATTCAGTGAAAATTTTCCATAAACAAAAATTATAGAACTGCATGAATATTTTCAATAATTATGAAATTGACGGTAGTTGTTTATTTCTGCTGGGTTTTTTGTTTTGTTTTTTTAATAATAAATATCTCCAATACAAAGTATGTACATAATTTGTGCACATTTTAGTTTCCAAAGTACATCATTGGACAGCATATTCTGATGTTTCATTTTGTGTAGTCCGAGATTAAATTTTCTCGTGGCATAACAATTTTAGAAAATAAAACATAGGACTATATCGGCCTACCGATACGAGGCCATTTCAGTTGCACAATAATTACATACATATTACTTACTACGCAGTCTCTGCGTAAGAAAAAAAAACAATCGAGCATCTTCTGAGTATTGTTTTACAATCTGTATTTAATTTTACGCACACAGCTACACGACCTTCACCCCGGCACATGCTGTTATTTTTCCCAGAGGGATAAGAATAATGACGTCATTTGGAGAGCTAATGCTAACGAAACCAATCGTACGACTATATCCGCCTACCGATACAACTCCATTTCAGTTGCATGATAATTACATACATATTACTTACTACGCTGTCTCTGTGTCAGAAAAAAAACAATCGAGCATCTTCTGAGTATTTTTTTTACAATCTGTTGATAAGCACACAGCTACTCGACCTTCACCTGGGCACATGTTGTTATTCTTCCGAGAGGGATAAGAATAATGATGTCATTTGGTGAGCTAATGCTATCGCCACGTGCATGTAAAGCAAAAGTTGTGTTTAAAAATAGCGACTTGGGTTTTCACAGGATGTAAACAAAACTGTAAAAGTAGTTGACATCACAAGGTTTTGTTGAATCGTGCTCCCCTTCCAAAAAATAATGGACCGATTCAAATGAAAAAAAAATATGTCATGCAAATGTAATCATGAACGTATGTTAAAAGTTTGAAAACTGGAGAAGTAGTTTGTGTCATAAGATTTTGTTAAATAATGCTCCCCTCCAACCAAAAATGGACTGATCCATAAAAAACATGTCACTAACATGCACACTTCATGCAGAACATATGATTTCAGTTTCAAGTTGTTATCTTGAAAACTGTAGAAGTTTGCATAACATGATTTTGTTAAATCATGTTCCCTGCAAAAAGAATGGACTGATCCACACAAAAAATATGTCACGCACATCTACACTTCATGCTGAAAATATGTTTAAAGTTTCAAGTTAATATCTTAAAAACTGTAGAAGAAGTTCGTGTGACAAGATTTTGTTGAATCATGCTCCCCTGCTAAAATATAATGGACTGATCCACATGAAACAAAGTATGTCATGGAAATCTACTCACAAACGTATATTTAAAGTTTGAAAACTGGAGAAGTAATTTGCATCATAAGATTTTAAACAAAAGATTTTGTTAAATAATGCTCACCTGCAAAAAATAATGGACTGATCCACAAAAAAATATGTCGCTGACATACACACTTCATGCAGAACATACACTTTCGGTTTCAAGTCAATATCTTCAAAACTGTAGAAGTTTGCATAACACGATTTTGTTAAATCATGTCCCCTGCAAAAAATAATGGACTGATCCACACGAAAAATATGTCACACATATACACTTAATGCCAAACATATGTATCAAGTTTCAAGTCAGTATCTTAAAAACTGTAGAAGAAGTTCACGTCACAAGATTTTGTTGAATCATGCTCCCCTCCGAAAAATAATGGACTGATCCACATGAGAAAAAAAGAAATTTGCGCAAATAAACACACAAACATGTTTTAAGTTTCAAGTCGATATCTTGAAAACTGTTGACGTAGTAAGTGTAGAAGTTTGAATAACACGATTTTGTTAAATCATGTCCCCTGCAAAAAATAATGGACTGATCAACACCAAAAATATGTGACGCACATCTACACTTCATGCCGAACAAATGTATCAAGTTTCAAGTCAATATCTTAACAAGAGCTGTCAGAGGAGACAGCATGCTCGACTATTCGAATCATTTGAAACAAATGCAATTTGAAGATTAAAACAATAACAACTATGGCCATACATTCATGTGCAATCAGGAAAAATATTTACAAGTGAATGGTACGGGAGAAATTCTTTTCAAATAACAGAAATAATTCCTAAATGTACCATAAATATTAAACTGAATAGGGGAATAACTATGAAATATTTCTGAATTTGTTAGAAAACTTGTTAGTAATTTTTTATTAGAGACATTTACTTTTAGTCAAATATCAATCACTTCAGTAATGTTACAGAAAAAGAACTGAAATGAAAATATAATGGTAGTTTGAAGTTGATACCTTAAGTATTTGCAAAGTTATCGATGAAGTGCACTTAAGTGAAAATATAAGTGAAACTAGAAATGTGTCCATAGGACACGGATGCCCCGCTATGCATCATTTTCAGACACTCAAGTGCAATGATGGGAATAATACGCGATACACTGCCCTTTCATGGTGAACATTTGTGTCAAGTTTTTTTGAAATCCCTCCATTTATAATGAAGTTACAGCCTGGACAAGAAAATTCTATTTTTGGTAACAGTGACCTTGACCTTGGACCTTCAGGCTTGGGTATTGTGCGGACACACTGCCTTTTCATGAACATTTGTGCAAAGTTATTTTAAAATCCCTCCATTTATAACAAAGTAACAGCCAGGACAAGATAATTCTATTTTTAGTAACAGTGACCTTGACCTTTGACCTACAGGCATGGGCATGGTACATGACACACCGCCCTGTCATGGTGAACATTTGTGTCAAATTATTTTGAAATCCTTCCATTCATAACAAAGTTACAGCCTGGACAAGAAAATTCTATTTTTAGTAACAGTGACCTTGACCTTGGATCTACAGGCATGGGTATTGTGCGGACACACCGCCTTGTCATGGTGAACATTTGTGCCAAGATATTTTGAAATCCCTCCATTCATAACAAAGTAACAGCCTAGACAAGAAAATTCTATTTTTAGCAACAGTGACCTTGACCATTGACATACAGGCTTGGGCATGTACGTGACACACCGTCTTGATATGGTGAACAATTATACCAAGTTATTTAAAAACCCAATAAGAAATAACAAAGTTACAGAGCGGACACAATTTTGCAAGAAAATTCTATTTTTAGTAACAGTGACCTTGACTTTGGACCTACAGGCATGGGTATTGTACGCGACACACCGCCTTGTCATGGTGAACATTTGTGCCAAGTTATTTTGAAATCCCTCCATTCATAACGAAGTTAAGGGCCGACTGTATATTTTGCTTAACACAAAATGTAAGTGAAAAAGGGGCATAATTTGAAAAATATTGGAAAAAGGGTTATGGGTCATGTTGGTTATGATGTAGATTTTGATGGTGAAAATATATTTCAAGTTTCAAGGCAATATCTCAATTAGTTTTAAAGTTAGAGGCAAAATGCATATTTTGCTTGACACAAAATATAAGAAAAAAGGGGCATAACTTGAAATATATTGACAGCAGAGTTATGGGTCTTGTTGGTAATGATGTAGAATTTGATGGTGAATATATATTCCGAGTTTCAAGTTGATATCTCAAGTAGTTTATAAGTTATGGACCAAAGTGCATATTTTCCTTAACGCAAAATTTAAGTGAAAAAGGGGCATAACTTGAAAAATATTGGAAGCAGAGTTATGGGTCTTGTTGGTAATGATGTAGAATTTGATGGTGAATATATATTCCAAGTTTCGAGTTGATATCATAAGTAGTTTTCAAGTAATGGACCAAAGTGCATTTTTTGTTTAACGGACGCCGACCCCGACGCCGACACCGGGGCGAGTAGGATAGCTCCCCTATTCTTCGAATAGTCGAGCTAAAAACTGTAGAAGTAGTTCGCATCACAAGATTTAGAAGTTTGCATTACACAATTTTGTTAAATCATGTCCCCTGCAAAAAATAATGGACTAATCCACACGAAAAATATGTCACGCACATCTACACTTCATGCCGAACATGTTTATCAAGTTTCAAATCAATATCTTAAAAACTGTAGAAGTAGTTCGCATAACAAGATTTTGTTAAATCATGCTCCCCTCCAAAAAATAATGGACTGATCCACATGAGAAAAAAAAATAGTTCGCGCAAATGTCCTCACGAACATATGGTTAAAGTTTCAAGTCAATATCTTGAAAACTGTTGACGCTGTAAGTGCCACAGACAGACCGCCCAACCAACCAACCAACCAACCAACCAACCGGATGATGACTCCTATATACCCCCTATACTTCGTAAGCAGGGGTATAATAACCTATAAATTCTAAAAGCAAACAGTGTAGATCCTGATCAGATAGCACAAATAATCTGGATCTAAACTTCACTTGCACAATAATTTGTATCTGGAGTGAAGTGTTACGATGAACACCACTTTCTTTCCCTTTTATTTCAGCCCATATCAACACCTTACTTGTCTAGCCAGGTTGCATGACCTGAGGTGGTTACGATCACTTTTTCATCTGCATGTCGGCGGTCCAACCCAAGTTTGCTGTTGTTGTTGTCACTACATTAATTATTGTCAAATGACACTATGACCAAAGATTATAAACTTGAGAATGGCGACCAGTCTCAAATCTCAAACATCTGATTGGTTGAAATGGAGATTTATCTCCATTTCAACTAATTAGATGATTAAGATTTAAGACTGATCTCGTTTCAAATAATATTGTCTTGGGCACCAATCCAAAAACAAGTATGTGATGACTGAACTGAGTCTATGAGGGTCATGAATGCAAGGTTTTCCATTTCTAGCATGTAAAGAGTTAATAATAGAACTTAACCCTTTCCTTTCATATACACACTTTTATCCTACAGCTACCCATTTATTTCGCGAAAATTGGCCTGCCTAATAAACTTGATGTTAATTAGGCACCCAAGCTTTATTAGGCAGGTCTGGAACTACTTTTGACCTAGTTTTCCGATACACAAAATACTTGCTAAAACTTGACCTGGAACTAACGCTACTCTTTTTGCAAGTTCCCTATCAGAGAAGGAACCATTTGCACTACGAGAGAGTCCCATTTGTACTACGAGAGAGTCTATAGTATCTATTTGTACTACGAGAGAGTCAAGTATAATAATCCATTTGAAACAAGAGCCGCTCTAACTAAAACTGACGTCATTTGCGAGAGCAATATTCCTTCCGGCATGACAAGTGTGTAATCGATTTCGGACATATTTTTTGGATTGTATTAGACTTAAATGTGGTTAAATTGTTGCTTTTTCTGTGTTGATGGATTTATATGCTTGGAGATAAGAAATCCCGATTCAATGCCTGCGTCTAGGCCATTTCGGTTTCGAAATAAAAACTGAAATGGCTTTGTTGCTGGTGTTAAATTTCAACTGACTGAAGAAGTGAAAAAATTAAGACTATTCTTTTGGAAAAGGAAATACAGAGACTAGCTTTTTTCCAAGTAGGCTAGTCAGCTGGAAAAAGTAGAAACTGGATGTTGCACGTTGGACATGTTGGAAGCCTACGACCCGTAAACCAGCTGTTTATGATGACAGGTTTGTCGACTGTCCCCAATGGTTTTTGCAAAATTATTTTTGTTTCAAATTCTAAGACACCCCTCATATTTCTTTGGTATTTCAGTATTCTCTACACATAGCCTATAAAAGTGAAAACAATTTAAACAAAATGGCCGACTTTTAACAGAATTGTCTCCAGGACAGATGTATTCATACGCCAACAACAGATGTTCATTCTTTTTAAAATCAAGGAAAAATTTCTTTCAAGCGAAAAAAAGTGAAAAATAGGTAGTGGTGGTAGGATAAATATAATATTAGGTTACTGTCTTCACCAAGCTTGAATTTTTTAGGCTCGTCTCCGAAAAATATACAGGGCTCGGCACAGCCTCGCCCTGTATATTTTTCTCCAACTCGCCTAATAAATTCAAGCTTGGTAAGACGGTAACCTAATATTCTATATTTATGGCATTGGGCCAACAGTGTAGAACCAGATGTGTGCCATCTTATCAGGATCTGCACTGTTCACTTTTTGATTTATTAGGTATTGCTGAACAAAAGACGAACAGTGCAGATCCTGATCAGAAGTCATTTATGTGCCAGCTGAACTTGTCATGCATGCATAAAAAGGAGTATATATGCAGGAAAGCATTAATTTACCTTTTCAAATGGACTAGATATGACAGCTGTGGTTGCTTTGCCACCACTGATAGATGTAGCTATCCCAGGACTTCTAGCCTGCGTCTTCTGTACCACAATCACATTAGGTTTTGCACCTGAAATACAAAAATATATTACAGTCATACCTGTATTAAGCAGTCACTCAATGGAGTGACAAAAAGTGGCTAATTAACACAGGTGGCAGTTAAAGACAGGTAAGACAGGTGGCAGTTAAAGACAGGTAAGACAGGTGGCAGTTAAAGACAGGTAAAATTTAAATACAAAATGTCAGTTTAAGACATATTCAAACAGGATTTTTAAGGCGTTCGCTACAGTTTTTTTTAACGAGTATTAAACTATTGTACCACCGTCTAAATGCAATGTATAAATCACAGTTCACGGTCCAGTCTGGGTTTTATCAATGTATAAAACACAGTTCACGGTTCAAGACATGACTTATTCGGACATAGCTCGTTTCGGATACGTATGTGGATTATTGGTTAAATTTTTGCTTAGGTTTTAAATTCGCATACTGGTCCGAGCGCAAAATACGCGAAAATTAAGCCATCGCTAAATAAAATGATACCACAGTAATTATTAATGATGTACACTATGTACCATTAAGTCTTTTTGTTTCTACATAATTAACTCCCACCCCTTTTGAAATTGTAATTTCAAACAAATTAACATGGTAACCTACATTTTTCTTTTTTATTTTATGTTTGTTATACATTGGTGAATATATTGGTAGTATATGGTGAAATTCTATTAGGTTAAATTTAAGTAAACTTAAAAACATCCCTTAGAATGAAAATATTTGACGATAAATTCTTTGTAGTAAATTAGGTAATACTTAATTTTTTATATGTGTTTCATTATTTGTATTGCAATAATTAGCAATTTATTTGTAATTTAGAATGTTTTTAACTGAAAAATAGAATTATTTATGATATTCTTTTGATACATTCTATGATTTTATGCTGACAAAGAAGTCTATGAAAATCGTAAAAATTGTTCAAAATGTGACATCTTCTGTATCTAATAAAAAACAAGTAACCCCGGTAAGGTCCCATCTTTATATGGTTTTTCATTGCATAACATCATGTTCTTGACACAGACAAACTTTGAATGAAATCTATTATTGGGAAATTTTTAATGAAACTGTAGCAACTGCCTTTAAGACAATGTGACTGCTTTATGCAGGTGGCTGCTAGGGCAGGTTCAACTGTATATAAAAGAAAGGAAAGGCGAAGCACTGACTGGGGCAATTGATCAAAACCTTGGCAATCTCTTTCGAACATTTGCTAGCTCATGTAGTGAAAATTCAGAACAATAAACTTGAGGTTTGAAAAAATTTTATACGCCATGCAATGATTTTTGATCGTAATTGCAACACGTAAAACAACATTTCACAGATTTCTAAACATTCCTTTTTAAGCACAAACATAAAATTACAAGAATATACCTAAATTTACAGTTGAATAAGAAATCCCTAAATTTTCCAGAAATCCTCAAACCAGACCCATGTCAAGGGTTTTGCATTTTGAAAATGGAAAAAAAATTTAATATAATTTTTATACAATTGCTAACAAATACAACTCTTTCGTCATGCTGACAAATACAACCCTTTTTTCTTCCTTCTTTCCCCCCTCTGGTACTATGACTAGAGTTAACATACTGCACAGAGTATAATCTTAGGGACTATATCATAAACGAATGATACAGAAATAATATTCACATCTTTTTACCTAACAATGAATGAAATATTCAGTAGTGCTCCCCTTCAAAAATTAATGCACTAGATCCAGATAAAAAATATGTCTAGCACATCGACACTTCATGCTAAACATGTGATTTTAGTTTTAAGTCAATATCTCGAAAATGTATAACTTCGCATCACAAGATTTTGTTAAATCATTCCCCTACAAAAAATAATGGACTGACCTACAAAGAAAATATGTTACACAAATCTACACTTCAAGCCAAACATATTTTAAGTTTGACGTAATTACCTTGAAAACTGTACCAGTAGTTCGCATCACAACAGTTTGTTAAATAGTGCTCCCCTCAAAAAAATAATGGCATAATCCAAAAGGAAAAAATGTCTTGCATATGTACAATTCAGGCCGAATATAATTATAATGTTAAAAGTTTCAAGCCAGTATTTTCAAAACAGGATATCAAAATTCTTGAAGCATCTAGAATTAACAATATGAGATTTGGATAAAAGTATCTTATTTTTGATATGCAACTTGATTCATACAGGTCCTTACCAAAAACAAGGTACAATATACCAGCTTTCTATAAACATCTTATAGAATCGTACATCTCTTTTAATAAATCAAAACAAACACAAGAACCCAACACATATTATGATATTCGTAAACAAATTATATGGGCCCGAAATCAGAATATTAAATTAAATGGTAAATCTCTAGTCTTCCACAATTTTATTAAATCAAATATTTTATATATTAATGATATAATTAACGATTCAGGGGAAATAGACCCGATAAAGATTTATGAAACTCTAGTAAACAAAACAAATTGGATCTCACAAGTAAAAAATATTCAGTCTGCGATACCAAGATCATGGAAAAAAATGTTAAAAATAGAAGAATCGGTCAAAACTAATGTCAAAACTGAAATGAAAAAGGATATAGATTTTTCAAATAAATATTTTTATCAAACACTTCTTCAAAGTAAATTTGAAAAACCCTATGTACATACCTTTTGGGAAAGGCTATTTGGTAAATCAATTGAATGGACCTCATTTTACTTTATTTTAAACAAAGAAATATTAGATAACAAAGTAAAGGAATTTAGATTCAAAACAATTCATAGAATTGTTGCGACTAATGAAAATTTGTTCAGATGGAAACTTTCAAACTCTCCTTTGTGAAACGATTGCAGCCAATATGAAGACTACAATCACTATTTTATAGAGTGTACACAAATTAAAACCTTTTGGCAGATAGTTTCTTCCATTTTTAAAAAGTGTGGATTTTCAGTCAGAATGAATTGCTTAGAGCGTATCGTTATTTGGTATAAAATATCGATGAAAGAATATCAACAAGTAAATATTTTGTTAAGTCAAATAGGTTCGTGTATATATAGATCATACTATTTAAGGGGTGGCAAACATTGCAAATGGCTAAAACAGGCTAAAATTTCAAACATGAATTTTGGGGGAAATACTTATTGCCACCTAGATTTTACACATGCTCTTAAGTGAGAGGAGAACTGAACATTATAATGTTAAAAACTGTTATACAGAGATTTATATATTTTATGTTAATACTACGAAAGAAAAAATGAAAAATGTATATTGATATCAAAATTTTTGAAGCATTTAGAATTAACAATATGAGATCTGTTACGGTCATATACAACATACAACATACTTCATGTTAGCTATCTATTAATATGCCACCTTACTCTGTTCTTACTTTGCTTAGCATTGTTTATATATAAATGTTGTTGCTGTTTTGATTGTAAAATATGAAAAATAAACGGATTATCATAAGATAGTCGAAAAAAATAAATAAATAAATTTTGTGACATAATAGGATGAGAAAAAACAAACCTGTTTGTGTTCTAGGAGGTCCAGGTCGTGCATTATTACACTCCACACAATTAACAGCCGTCTCCTTGTTATTAACAAGACACTTGTCACAGGTCCAGTCACCTGATAGGTGCTTGAAGAACTTCAGGGGTTTAGGGGTCTGGCAAGCAGCACAGCTCTTACTTTCCAGCTTATTCTGCACCAAGCAAACTTCACACTTCCAGGTACCAGCAGAGGGCTTTAACTTTGCAAACAAGTCATCAGACTTCTTAGAATCTGCGGCATTATTGCTGGACTCATCTACAACAGTGAAAATATGAAGTAATGTTGCATCATACTATTGGTTCAGCACCATTAAAATGTCCAATATTAAGAAACATACCCAGGACAGGCAAAGACTTTGCAAAAAATGAAGATGAAATTACAATAGCTTTAAAATTAATTGAAAAATTTGATGAATATTCAGGTCAGATTTAAAAAAAAATAAAACAGAATGTTTATGGATAGGAAGGGCGAAACATAAAAATTGCAACGTATGTAACATAAAGTTCTCTACTCAAGTGAAAGCATTAGGTATTTATTTTGGGACAGAGAAAGATACTTACAATTTAAATTGGAATGAAAAAGTACAAAAATGCCAGTACCTTATTGATAAATGGAGTGGCAGAACCCTTACTTTTTATGGAAAAATATTGGTATTAAAAACTCTCATTTTGCCAAAACTAAATAACATCCTGCAAGTAATGAAAATACCGGGTAAAATTCTACAGGATCTAAATACAATGTCCTTTAAGTTTTTATGGTCCAGCAAAAATGATAAAAATTAAAAGGACGACCTTAATAGATAATAAATTACAAGGCGGCTTAGAAGTAACCGATTTAGAAACATATTCTAAAGCATTAACTTTAAAATGGATAAAAAATCTATTCGACAATCAGAGAGTAATCCCAAACTTTTTTCTTAGTCAATTTGGACAAAAGTATCTTATTTTTGATATGCAACTTGATTCATACAGGTCCTTACCAAAAAAAAGGTACAATATATCAGCTTTCTATAAACATCTTATAGAATCGTACATCTCTTTTAATAAATCAAAACAAACACAAGAACCCAACACATATTATGATATTCGTAAACAAATTATATGGGCCCGAAATCAGAATATTAAATTAAATGGTAAATCTCTAGTCTTCCACAATTTTATTAAATCAAATATTTTATATATTAATGATATAATTAACGATTCAGGGGAAATAGACCCGATAAAGATTTATGAAACTCTAGTAAACAAAACAAATTGGATCTCACAAGTAAAAAATATTCAGTCTGCGATACCAAGATCATGGACAAATATGTTAAAAATAGAAGAATCGGTCAAAACTAACGTCAAAACTGAAATGAAAAAGGATATAGATTTTTCAAATAAATATTTTTATCAAACACTTCTTCAAAGTAAGTTTGAAAAACCCTATGTACATACCTTTTGGGAAAGGCTATTTGGTAAATCAATTGAATGGACCTCATTTTACTTTATTTTATACAAAGAAATATTAGATAACAAAGTAAAGGAATTTAGATTCAAAACAATTCATAGAATTGTTGCGACTAATGAAAATTTGTTCAGATGGAAACTTTCAAACTCTCCTTTGTGAAACGATTGCAGCCAATATGAAGACTACAATCACTTTTTCATAGAGTGTACACAAATTAAAACCTTTTGGCAGATAGTTTCTTCCATTTTAAAAAAATGTGGATTTTCAGTCAGAATGAATTGCTTAGAGCGTATCGTTATTGGGTATAAAATATTGATGGAAGAATATCAACAAGTAAATATTTTGTTAAGTCAAATAGGTTCGTGTATATATAGATCATACTATTTAAGTGGTCGCAAACATTGCAAATGGTGAAAACAGGCTAAAATTTCAATCATGAATTTTGGGGGAAATACTTATTGCCACCTAGATTTTACTAAAGAAATGTATTTAGCTAAGGATGTAGTTAATGTTTGCAAGGTCAATTTAGTCTAATTCATGTTCTTATTACCAAGCGCATACTAAAACAAAAGAAAAACCGTTTGCATGAGAACTCTGAAATTCATGGACAATATACCAAAGCATCTCATGCATGAAATAAGTATATGCTGGTCTACAATGTTTAGTGCCAATTCTTCAAAATAATGTTAGGGTTTTCAAGAAAAACCTACTTCCGGGTTCAAATCTACTTTCGGTTTGAACCAGGAAGTAAGTTTTCCTTGAATTTCTTGAAAACCCTAGCATTATTTTGACAAGGAGAACTGAACATTATAATGTTGAAAAACTGTTATACGGAGATTTATATATTTTGTGTAAATACTACAAAAGAAAAAATGAAAAATGTATATTGATATCAAAATTTTTGAAGCATCTAGAATTAACAATATGAGATCTGTTACGGTCATATACAACATACTTGATGTTAGCTATCTATTAATATGCCACCTTACTCTGTTCTTACTTTGCTTAGCATTGTTTATATATAAATGTTGTTGCTGTTTTGATTGTAAAATATGAAAAATAAACGGATTATCGTAAGATAGTCGAAAAAAAATTAAATTAATAAATTTTGTGACATTATAAGATGAGAAAAAACAAACCTGTTTGTGTTCTAGGAGGTCCAGGTCGTGCATTATTACACTCCACACAATTAACAGCCGTCTTCTTGTTATTAACAAGACACTTGTCACAGGTCCAGTCACCTGATGGGTGCTTGAAGAACTTCAGGGGTTTAGGGGTCTGGCAAGCAGCACAGCTCTTACTTTCCAGCTTATTCTGCACCAAGCACACTTCACACTTCCAGGTACCAGCAGTGGGCTTTAACTTTGCAAACAAGTCATCAGACTTCTTAGAATCTGCGGCATTATTGCTGGACTTATCTACAACAGTGAAAATATGACAGCATCATACTATTGGTTCAGCACCATTAAAATGCCCAATATTAAGAAACATACCCAGGACAGGCAAAGACTTTGCAATTGTAATTTAGACTTACCTACAACAGTGAAAATTATGTCAAGTAATGTCACTTCACATTATTGGTCTAGTATCTGTCCATTAAAATGAGTAATGTTAAAACACATGCCAGACACAGCCAAAGGCTTAGCAAATATAATTTATTTTTAACAATTTACAATTATAATTTAGGGTATTCAGTATTCAATAAGACCTGTCAAAGGCATTTGACCTAGTTAATCATAAACTTCTCATCCAAAAACTTCAGTATTATCATCTCTCCACTAATGCAATAACATGGTTCACATCATATCTTGCAAACAGAACACAGAGAGTCAGTGTATCAGGCCACTTGTCTGAGTCAGCAACAGTCATATCTGGCGTACCTCAAGGATCTGTCCTTGGGCCTCTGCTTTTCATTATATATATCAAGTGGCAAACTCAAATAGAAAAGACAATTAAAAAATGTAACTCCCAATTATATCTTCTCCTTAGAATAAAGCAATACCTTGATTTACATTCTAGAAAATTATTTTTTAATGCTTATGTGTTACCTCATTTAGATTACTGTTGCACAATCTGGGGCAATAGCAGCAATGAATTAATTGCAGAAATGATTAAATTTCAAAAAAGAGCTGCAAGAATTATTCTTGACAAAAGTTATGATGCTCCATCTGCTGAATTATTTAAACAACTAAACTGGATGAGATTTGATGAAAGAATAATATACAAAAAAGCTATCATTATGTATAAATCAATAAATGATACATCATCTCCACAGTACATGAAAAACAAATTCCAATTTGTACACCAAAGACATGATCGTAACCTTAGGTCAGCAAGTAATTCAGATCTTGTAGTACCACGACCTAAAAAAGAAGTCTTTAGAAAATCCCTTGATTACTCAGGTGCTAAACTGTGGAATAATATCCCACTAAACATTCGTCAAGCAAAATCACTTAGTGAATTTCAAGCTTTGTATATAAACTGGCATTTTACATCCTTGTCTAAACCTTGTCAATAGCTTCAATATATTTAATAGTAAAAGTAATGTATATATATTGTGAATGTGTGTGTGAGCGTGCATGTGTATGCTGTGTTTTATGTATGTTTTGAAATTTCATGATTCTCATTATGTTATTTGATGCTGTAAAATTGTTTTTAGAGGCCCACATGGAAGATTGGGAAACCAAATGTGTAGCCTCGTTAAATAAAGACTTTACTTACTTACTTACTTACTTACTAGAATGTGCTACAAATCTGTTGTTGTTGTTGTTTTACTTACAAATTTGAATAAAATATTCAGAAAAGCCTGATATTTAAAGTGCTATAAAGTAAGAATGTTTATTTGGTCAGTATGCATGGAAAAATGTCAAAATTTACCCTGTAAAAACTTCCAGAGCAAAGTTCTTAATATTGCATGACACAGATCTAAGCAGGAAAGTTCAGTAGGTCATTCAGACCAGCAACTAGAGCAATGAACTGGATAATGCATCCTAATACATCTTAACATCTTATGATTGAATCTAAATATATCTAAAGACAGGTAGACTCTGCTACTAAAATTTTTGTTTCAAATTTTATCACTGAACAACCAGTCAATGAATTGTTCAGGAAAGATTGAATTTTAAGATGGTATAAAATTTGTACCAAAATCTGGTTGATAATTGTAGAAAATCAAAGGTTAAAAACAGAATAAAAAAGAAATCTTTTTTTTTTTTTTAAAAAAAACAAGGGCAGGGCCCCTGGGCAATTTAAGAACATGATTTTAATAATTTGAATAGAGATCATCAATATCAATATTCATATCAAATTTGATGACAATCGGATAAAAAATGTTACCTCTATTGCATTAACAAAATTTTTGCTTTAATCTGACCTAGTTTTTGACCCAAGATGACCCAGTTTTGAAAAGGATCGCCACACCACCAAGAGAAACATTCTGACCAAGTTTGATGAAAATCGGTTAAAAACTGTGGCCTCTATCGCGTGAACAAACAAAATGTCAAAATGTTGACGGATGACGACATCTGGTCCCCCTTTGATCACAATAGCTCACTCAGAGCCTTTGGCTCTGGTGAGCTGATAATGACCATTCAGCTAAAATCCAAGGGTTCAAAATAAGGCTTTCTGGATATATCAAGGGTCAAAGGGTCATCTCCCGGGTCAAAAGGAACCCGTGGTAAACCTGTTGTTTCTACCTACTATCACAGAGGACTGGAAACTTAACAGCCCAACAGAGAATACCATACCTGATAATAAATTAGAATCTGTGACTTTTGTACCTTTGCACTGGAATCCTCCTATAGAATTAGATGATACAGCACTAGAATTTGAGGTACTGTTGACAAAGTTAAATCCAACAACTGACTGAGTAGTGGTGATCACAGTTTTTGGTGAGTCTACTGTATCAACAGATTTAGCACTAGTTGTAGAGTCTGAAAAAAAGGTGAAATATGCATATCAGGAATCGCCACATCCAGAAAAAACAGCCTCCCCACACAGTCAAGAAGAAGAGAGGGAGAGAGAGCATGGTTAATAAAATGATCAGTTTCAAAAAAGACACCACTAACAATAAACAACAAGAGCCGTCAGAGACGGGTTATGCTCCCCAACGCCGCTTTGTCACAAATACTTTTTTGTTAGAACAGGAAGAATTTGTAAGAAAGATATTGTATTTGAAAGTTTCCTTTACGATTCAAACAGAAAGCATTTTACAATATTGTACAAAAATAAGACAAAAAAAATGAGAAATTTCAAAGGGCACTAACTCAAAAATGAATAAAGCAAGAGTTATGGTTCTTGTGCATTGCACTGCTCCGCATTGAGATCATTCTACTTATGAAGTTTCAAGTTCAGAAACTTTTATACTTTGTGAGATATGCACCAGATAAAACTAAGTAAGAGAAATTTCAAAGGGAAATAAATAAAAAATCAATAAAGCAAGATTTATGGTTCTTGTGCACTGCACTGCGCCTCATTGAGATCTATCTACTTATGAAGTTTCAACTTCCTAACTCTTATACTTTGTGAGATATGCCCCGGACAAAAAGTAAGTATGGTAAATTTCAAAGGGCATTAACTCTATAATGAATAAAGCAAGAGTTATGGTTCTTGTGTGCTGCACTGCTCCTCAACGAATTAATTCTACTTATGAAGTTTCAAGTTCATAACTCTTATACTTTGTGTGATATGCCCTGGACAAAAAATAAGTAAGAGAAATTTCAAAGGGCAATAAATCAAAAATCAATAAAAGCAAGAGTTATGGTTCTTATGCACTGCACTGCTCATCATTGAGATCTATCTACTTATGAAGTTTCAACTTCATAACTCTTATACTTTGTGAGATATGCCCCGGACAAAAAGGAAGTATGAAAAATTTCAAAGGGCAATAACTCAAAAATGAATAAAGCAAGAGTTATGGTTCTTGTGCACTGCACTGCTCCTCCCTGAGATCTATCTAGTTATGAAGGTTCAACTTCATAACTCTTATACTTTGTGAGATATGCCCCAGACAAAAAGTAAGTATGAGAAATTTGAAAGGGCAATAACTCAAAAATGAATAAAGCAAGAGTTATGGTTCTTATGCACTGCACTGCTCCTCATTGAGATCTATCTACTTATGAAGTTTCAACTTCATAACTCTTATACTTTGTGAGATATGCCCCGGACAAAAAGTAAGTATGAGAAATTTCAAAGGGCAATAACTCAAAAATGAATAAAGCAAGAGTTATGGTTCTTGTGCACTGCACTGCTCCTCATTGAGATCTATCTACTTATGAAGTTTCAACTTCATAACTCTTATACTTTGTGAGATATGCCCCGGACAAAAAGTAAGTATGAGAAATTTCAAAGGGCAATAACTCAAAAATGAATAAAGCAAGAGTTATGGTTCTTGTGCACTGCACTGCTCCTCATTGAGATCTATCTACTTATGAAGTTTCAACTTCATAACTCTTAGACTTTGGGAGATATGCCCCGGACAAAAAGTAAGTATGAGAAATTTCAAAGGGCAATAACTCAAAAATGAATAAAGCAAGAGTTATAGTTCTTGTGCACTGCACTGCTCCTCAACGAGATCTAACTACCTATGAAGTTTAGTCTTGATACCTCTCATAGTTTTTGTGTAATTGTCCGGACAATATTATGACGGACGGACGGAAGTTCCCACAGATGGGCATTTGTTGGGTATTTCTTTTGTTTAAAACTACCCAACAAGCGAAAAACTACCCAATAAGAGACTAACGGAATGAATGGAAAGTTCTCACAGAAGGGCATTTGTTGGGTATTATGGTACCCAACAGATGCCTTGCGGTGCGCTCGGACAGACAGACGGACGGACGAACGGGACGGACGGACGGACAAAGCGACAACTATATGCTCCCCCGAATTTCGGGGGGAGCATAAAAATGAGAACCCTAGGGGTTACCGCCTTGGAACGGTCAATGGCAAATCAAATTGCCACTGGGGGTTTAAACCAGGTTCTAGGGTGCACCAACCTCACACTTGCCCCAACAGGTTCTCATATCACAAAACAAGTACAAGTTGTCTTGGTGAAAAAACTCCAACCCACTTATCGGCTTAACAATGTTGCATGCAAAAGCTCACAAACATATAAAACATAAGAAGCTAAGAGCATTGCAAAGCCGAAGGGGCGGGTACTC
Organism: Corbicula japonica; assembly: GCA_038501625.1. Taxonomy (NCBI): domain Eukaryota; kingdom Metazoa; phylum Mollusca; class Bivalvia; order Venerida; family Cyrenidae; genus Corbicula; species Corbicula japonica. Next base: position 666,255 of record JAZAYU010000028.1, read on the forward strand.
AATGATCTTACCGAGACCAGAGCTCCTGGAGTAAAATCAGCAAGAACACGATGGCAGGGATAAAAGAAACAAATCGAGTTCTAGGTTCTTTTAAGAAAAGATTTCCCCATTAACCTTCATAAACTCTTAAACCCCTGCCACCTACGTGCAACCAAAGAGGGAAGCATAATGATCAACTGTAGAAGGGTTAATCACCAGGCCTGCAGAGCGCTGTAAAATATCATGTTCGTTACCTTTCTTTTTAAATTTACAGATGGTTTTTACGAATAACCGGGAGAAATGAACACTGCCTTTTATCTTTTTAAGTTTATAAATTACATCTCCATAAAAAACTGGCTGTGAAATACCTTGTTGCAAAAGTGGTTTTAAACTGCATCTGTATTTATGAATTAAATCTGGGTATCAGCGATAAAACTTGCAAAAGGTTTTCCTTAATTTGTGATACCGATATCCTTGTTTTAAAAGTTTTTCTGTTTAAATGTGAAGCCACCTGGTACTGATGTAATGGCTTGCACTGGATCTTTTAATAATGTAGATTCTGAAGTCTGTCCTAAAGCAAAGCCTTTGCCTCCTGGAGCACTAGATGATACATTTGATACATTACTGTCAGTATTTCCAAACTGAAATCCCGCTGATTTTAATGGCTTTTCTGTGGATATTACATTTGCCCCAAAATATAGGATGAGAAAAATCAAACCTGTTTGTGTTCTAGGAGGTCCAAGTTGTGCATAATTACACTCCACACAATTAACAGCCGTCTCCTTGTTATTAACAAGACACTTGTCACAGGTCCAGTCACCTGATGGGTGCTTGAAGAACTTCAGGGGTTTAGGGGTCTGGCAAGCAGCACAGCTCTTACTTTCCAGCTTATTCTGCACCAAGCACACTTCACACTTCCAGGTACCAGCAGAGGGCTTTAACTTTGCAAACAAGTCATCAGACTTCTTAGAATCTGCGGCATTATTGCTGGACTTATCTACAAAAGTGAAAACATGAAGTAATGTTACATCAAAGTTATAGGCAACATTAAGTTTCAGATAAAAGTTGCACTTGAAAGGGGCATAACTCAAAAATTATTGAAACTGGAGTTATCATTCTTGTTGTCACAGATGGCATTGTTCATGCTGATGATATATTCCTAGTATGAAGTGAATAGGACAAGTCCTTTCAAAGTTATAGGCAACATTAAGTTTCAGATTCAAGTTGCATTTCAAAGGGGCATTACTCAAAAAATATTGAAACTGGAGTTACAATTCTTGTCGTCACAGATGGCATTGTTGATGCTGATGATATATTCCAAGTATGAAGTGAATAGGACAAGTACTTTCAAAGTTATAGGCAACATTAAGTTTCAGATAAAAGTTGCATTTGAAAGGTGCAAAACTCAAAAAATATTGAAACTGGAAATATCGTTCCTGTTGTCGTAGATTGCATTGTTCATGCTGATGATATATTCCAAGTATGAAGTGAATAGGACAAGTACTTTCAAAGTTATAGGCAACATTAAGTTTCAGATTAAAGTTGCATTTGAAAGGGGCATAACTCAAAAAATATTGAAACTGGAGTTATCATTCTTGTCGTCACAGATGGTATTGTTCATGCTGATGATATATTCCAAGTATGAAGTGAATAGGTCAAGTTCTTTCAAAGTTATAGGCAACATTAAGTTTCAGATTAAAGTTGGGGGACTACCAGACGACGGCACCAACGACGACGACGACGACGACGACGATGCCGCCGGACAATAGCATCCCTATGTGTCTACCTGCTATCGCAGGCGACACAAAAATATGTCATTTACCTGCGCACTTCATGCAGAATTCATGATTTCAGTTTCAAGTCAAAATGTTGAAAACTGTAAAAGTTTGCAGAACACAAATTTGTTTAATCATGTCCCCTGCAAAAAAAATGGTCTGATCTACACGAAAAATATGTCACGCACATCTACACTTCATGCCAAATATATGTTTAAAGTTTCAAGTCAATATCTTAAAAACTGTAGAAGAAGTTGGCGTAACAAGGTTTTGTTGAATTGTGCTTCCGTTCTAAGAAATAATGGACTGATCCACATGAAAAGGCAAAGTTATAGCCAACATTAAGTTTTCGTTACAGACGGACGGACGGACTTCATAAAAAAATTGTGCATTATCATGAGCGTATTGTCATAAGCAATATAATTTGAAAGTTTGATGTAAAAATATTAAGAAATGACAAAGTTATAGCCAACGCAAAGTTTTAGTGTAAAAATCCAAGTACAAAAAGGGGCATAACTCCATCAAATGTGACCTTGGCCTTGAGAATTTGGCATCATCTCGAGGGTGTTGTCATAAGCAATATAATTTGCAAGTTTGATAAAGAAATATTAAGAAATGGCAAAGTTATAGCCAAATTTAAGTTTTCGTTGTCGGTTATCTTCTTCTAGCTTTCTACAAACTGCAAAGATAAGTAGCTAAACTATTTAACCCTTCACTCTATAAATGCACCTTTATGACATGAATGAACAGTTTAGATCTAGATCAGCTGTCACATCTGTGCCATCTGATCAGGATCTACACTGTTAGCTTATTTATTCAATAGGTTATTTCCGACCAAGATCCAACCAGTGCAGATCTTGATCAGACACCAATCTCCCAGCTGATCTGGATCTACACTGTAAACTGTTCACAATTGTGATAAAATGCATATATATGAAGAAAAGGGTTTACTACCTTGTCTGAGTGAACACTAGACTCATCTAAAAAAAAATCACACACTTAAATATCAGATCATTATCTAAAACAAAAGCAAGATGTTCAAAGACCTTCAATACATTAAAGTTAATTTAAAGTTAAATTAACAGACTGTATTTTTTTAACTTGGAAGGCATCTTTAATTTTTTGTGAATTTATTCTAGGCATCATTCATGACAAGTTTTATGACATCCGTTTAGCCAGTTCTGGAACATTATCTTAGAAATTTCAGAACAGATCATTAAACCCTAGAGAATTTCAATCCTATGTTCGAAATACATAAAAATTACATGATAAAATTCTTTCATACTTAGAAAAATTGCAGCGATGCATCATTCTTACCCTTGAATATCAGATGTTGGTGAAGTCAGAAATTTACCCTTTACTCCATATATATGGCTTTTATCACATTTGTGGCCAGTGTAGATCTATCCAGATCAACCTGCACATCTCAGCCATTTGTTCTTGATCAACACTAGTGGCTTCTTGGTTAGAAATAAGCTAACAAATCTAAATGCCAACAGTGTAGATCCTGATCGGATGGCATGGATGTGCTGGCCAATCTGGATTTACACTAACCTCCCATATAAAAAAAATTCATATTATGAAGGAAAGGGTTAAGGGAACTTTGATATTTACAATAAATGTGTACCTTTAACAATTTTTCTGGGATCACACGGCAATTCTCCAAAAGGCTTCCTTTGAAGTGGTATTTTACTTGTAGCACACTCAACCTTTCCCTTACTACTAACAACAGACCGCTTCACAGTACTTGGTGAATGTTTCGGGTCACTTGTCACTGCTGTTGGGGATATTGATCGTTTCTTTCCTTTCTTAACTGCAGAGGACCCGGATGAAAATTTGGGTTTCGGAATTTCGCTGAAAAGAACAAAAATGATGCAAATTTATTTGAAAAATAGTTGTCTTCCATTGCAAACTTAACTTCAACCTTGGTAAATGAAAATGAGATAGGAAACAATATCTGTTTGCTGATTTTACATTTCTGAATTAAAGATATCACAGTCAATTCAGCCAGTTAAATTACAATTATTTTTTTTCTACAGGTTCATCGAGACTTACTTTCCAACACCATAACCCTCCCCCAATCCGTCTGACGTCATTATTTCTGCAACATTGAAACTAATTTGTGATCTGAATAATTTCTCTAATTTACTCATGTGTTTTGAAATGCAACCATCTAATTTTAACAAGTTTGTTTTTCATACACAGAATTATGAAGGCGAGAAAAACAATTCTTTTATTAAAACATTGTAAATAACAATGATAAAAAGATGCTACTTTGATATTAGAACATCAAAAATTGCAGCTGCCCTTAAATTTATTAATAACTGGTCTTTGTTCAGCAACTCAAATAAATCTGTCCCATCGTAATATTGGATCATCTATTTCGATGTCTCACCTAAACCTAGTTAGCCAATAAATGACAGGTTTATAGCTGATTAAGATGTGAAACAGTGTACATTTTATGTACATTCTGAAGAAATTAGGATCACTTATGTGTAGCATCGACCTTTTTTTTTTCATGACTGATTTTTTTCACAAATGTTGACAGTTCAATCGGACATTTTTAGTGAAATTGGGACAATTGTCCAACGTGCTGAAAATTTTAGAATCCCCGGTAAGATGAGATACATTTGACATGTTTTGACAAGTGTCCCAATTTCAAGGCTTAGAAAACGGAACAGAATAGAAATAAAATAATAAAAGACATACCTTCTTATCTTTGAAATTGGCGCAACATTTTCTTTACTCGCCATTTCTTCAACTGTAACACTTTCAATTAAATTACCTATAAAAACAAACAAGAACAAAAAATGTAAAAACAGAAAATTATGGGCTCAAAAAACACAAAATTACACCCTTTTCAACGAAATAGCCTGGTCATAAGTCAATATTGCAAGGATTAAATCCCCAGCTACTGCCTTATTGAAACCACTGGGAACCCCTTTTAAAAAAACAAAAACAAGAGCTGTCACTTGAAATTGACATATGCCCCCGAAATGCGGCTTTGAAATCGAAAAGGTATACATATGTAATAAATAAACATATGTAATGAAAAATATGCTTGTGGAAGACAAAGCATACTGCATGCATATAATGTGAAAGATGAAAGGATCCCAATTTACATCCAAGATAAGATAATTCTATTTTTAGTAACAGTGACCTAGTTTTTGGACACAGATGACCCATATTCCAACTCCTCCGAGAAATTACTGGGACAGATATCCTGACCAAGTTTCATGACAATCAGAGCAAAAATGTGACCTCTGGAGTGTTGACAAGAAAATTCTATTTTTAGTAACAGTGACCTTGAACTTGGACCAACCTACATGGGTATTGTACTCGACACACCATCTTGTCATGGTGAACATTTGTGCCAAGTTATTTTGAAATCCAATCAGATATAACAAATTCACAGCCTGGACAAGGTTTTTCTATTTTTAGTAACAGTGACCTAGTTTTTGGACCCACATGACCAATATTCGAACTCATCCGAGAAATCATTGGGACAAACATCCTGAGGAAGTTCCATGACAATCAGAGCAAAAATGTTACTGCTAGAGTGTAACCAAGAAAATTCTATTTTTAGTGTGACCTAGTGACCTAGTTTTTGGACCCAGATGACCCATATTCAAACTCGTCTGAGAAATCATTGGGAAAAACATCCTGACCAAGTTTCATGACAATCGGGGCAAAAATGTGACCGCTCGAGTGTTAACAAGAAAATTCTATTTTTACTAACAGTGACCTAGTTTTTGGACCCAGATGACCCATATTGGAACTCTTCTGAGAAATCATTGGGACAAACATCCTGACCAAGTTTCAAAACAATTGAGGCAAAAATGTGACCGCTAGAGTGTTAACTAGCTAAGTGCTGACGGACAACAGACATTGATCGATCCTCATAACTCATGCTGAGCCTACGGCTCAGTTGAGCTAAAAAAATGTGGCCTTAACTTGCCAGTTTGTGTACATACACTGTATACATCTAAGGCTCTCTTAAATTTAGTCTTAACATTTTGAGAATGTGCTACAAATTTGTTGTTGTTGTTCTTGTTGTTGTTTTTCTTACAAACAGTGAATAACATATTCAGAAAAGCCTGATTTTCAAAGTGCTATAAAGTAAGAAAGTTTACTTGTCACTATCCATAAAATGACAAAATTTACCCTATAAATCTTCCAGAGCAAAGTTCTTAATATTGCATAACACAGATCTAAGCAGCAAAGTTCATCAGGTCATTGTCAAGCAACTGTACCAATAAACTGGTAAACATCATACCTAAATATAGCTGAAGACAGGTAGAAATATTGGATTTTGACACTTGAAATTTTCACCCCGCTTCTAAAATTTTTGTTTCAAATTTTTTCACTGAACAAACCAGTCAATGAATTGTTCAGGAAAGATTGAATTTTAAGATGGTATAAAATTTGTACCAAAATCTGGATGATAATTGTAGAAAATCAAAGGTTAAAAACAGAATTTAAAAGAATTTTTTTTTTTAAAAACCAGGGCGGGCCCCTGGGCAATTTAAGAACATGATTTTAATAATTTGAATAGAGATCATCAATATCAATATTCATATCAAATTTGATGACAATCGGATAAAAAATGTTACCTCTATTGCATAAACAAAATTTTTGCTTTAATCTAACCTAGCTTTTGACCCAAGATGACCCAGTATCGAAAATGATCTCCACACCACCAAGAGAAACATTCTGACCAAGTTTGATGAAAATCGGTTAAAAACTGTGGCCTCTATCGCTTACTGATAATGACCATTCAGCTAAAATCCAAGGGTTCAAAATAAGGCTTTCTGGATACATCAAGGGTCAAAGGGTCATCTCAAGGGTCAAATTGAACCCCTGGTAAACCTGTTGTTTCTACCTACTATCACAGAGGACTGGAAACTAAACAGCTCAACAGAGAATACCATACCTGATAATAAATTAGATTCTGTGACTTTTGTAGCTTTGAACTGGGATCCTCCTATAGAATTAGATGATACAGCACTAGAATTTGAGGTACTGTTGACAAAGTTAAATCCACCAACTGACTGAGTAGTGGTGATTACAGTTTTTGATGAGTCTACTGTATCAACAGATTTATCACTAGTTGTAGAGTCTGAAAAAAAGGTGAAATATGCATATCAGGAATCGCCACATTCAGAAAAAACAGCCTCCCCACACAGTCAAGGGAGGGGGAGAGAGCATGGTTAATACAAGAGCCAGTCGGAAACGACAGCACACTCGACTATTCGAAGTCAGACATATTTAAGCACATTTAAAACTGGGCTTCATTTAAACTGGGGAGTGATTCAGGAGTTTATGACACCCAACACACACACATGAACAAAAGTTTCTTAATCCAAGTTAGGAAATCAATAAATTACACTTAATTTATTATTGTAGTTTTTTTTAGAGGGTTTACACAACCCGGTCCATATACCCCTGCCCACCTATAGTGTGGTGCAGTATAGTAAGGTATGGTATTTTTGTTGGTGGTGTTGTTGACAGTGTTGTTGGTGGTGTTGTTGTTGGTGGTGTTGTTGGTGTTGTTGTTGTTATTAGGGTTTTTGTTGGTTGTGTTGTTGGTGTTGTTGTTGTTGGTGGTGGTGGTGTTGTTGTCAGTGTTGTTGCTGTTGGTGGTGGTTGTTGATGATATTGTTGGTGTTGATGTTGTTGTTGGTGGTGTTGTTGAAGGTGTTGTTGGTGGTGTAGTTGTTGTTATTTGTGTTATTGTTGGTTGTGTTGTTGGTGTTATTGTTGGTGTTGGTGTTGGTGGTATGTGGTGGTAGTGTGGTGTTGTGTGGTGGGTGGTGGTGGGTGGGTGGTGGTGGTGGGTAGTGGTAGGGGGTGGTGGTGGGTGGGTGGGTAGGGTGGGTGGGTGGGTGGGTGGGTGTGGGGTGGGTGGGTGGATGGGGGGGTGGGTTGGGGGTGGTGGTGGGGGGGTGGTGGGTGGGTGGGTGTGGGTATGTGGTGGTGGTGGGTGGTGGTGGGGGGTTGTGGTGTGGTGTGGTGTGGTGTGGTGGGTGGTGGTGGGTGGGTGGTGGTGGGGGGTGGTGGGTGGGTGGGTATTGGGTGGGTGGGTGGGTGGGTGGGTGGGTGGGTGTGGGGTGGGTGGTGGTGGTGGAAGGTGGTGGTGGGAGGTGGGTGTGGGGTGGGTGGGTGTGGGGTGGTGGTGTGTGGGGTGGGTGGGTGTGGGGTGCGTGGTGGTGGTCGGGGTGCTAGTGGAAGGGTGTGGGGTGGGTGGGTGTTGGGTGGGTGGTGGTGGTGGAAGGTGGTGGTGGGAGGTGGGAGTGGGGTGGGTGGGTGTGGGGTGGTGGTGTGTGGGGTGGGTGGGTGGGTGTGGGGTGGGTGGTGGTGGTGGGGGTGCTGGTGGGTGGTGGTGGTGGTGGGGGTGCTGGTGGGTGGGTGGGTGGGCGGGCGTGGGGTTGGTGGTGGTGTGGTGTGGTGTGGTGTGGTGTGGTGTGGTGTGGTGTGGTGTGGTGTGGTACGGTACAGTACAGTACAGTACAGTACAGTACAGCATAGTACAGTACAGTACAGTATAGTATAACCACTCAACACTTTCATCCAAAGTATGTTAAGTACATCTGTTTTAAACCTTTTCTATAGCATTACCTATGAAAAACACTATCATTGAAACTTTAACCATAATTTCTAAGTCTTAATTCTAATTTCTAAGCGAAAAAGGGCAAAAATTAAATAAAAAAGCAAGGATGAGTTATGGGCCTTTGAAAATCAACCTGATGTATGATAAAATAAAGGTATACAAAGTTTTAAAGTTGTCGTTTTAATAGAATGAAAGATATGAGGTTTCACCACCTTGCACGCAAACTTTAACCTTAATTTCTAAGTCTAAAAAGGGCAATAATTTGATATAAATCAAAGAAAGAGTTATGGTTCTAGGCATACATAGTCAGGGTCATGATAGTGAACAAGTTTCAAAGCTATAGTACAAGAAGTATGAAAGTAACTAGCTTGCACGCAAACTTTAACCTGAAATTCTAAGTTGAAAAAGGGCCATAATTTGATTAAAAATTAAAGAAAGAGTTATGGTTCTTGGCATACATAGTCAGGGTCATGATGGTAAACAAGTGTTGAAAGTTTCAAAGCTACAGTTCAAGAAGAATGAAAGTAACTAGCTTGCACGCAAACTTTAACCTGAAATTCTAAGTTGAAAAAGGGCCATAATTTGAACAAAATGGAAGTTAGAGTTATGCTTCTTGGCATACCCACTCGGGATATGATAATGAACAAGTGCTGAAAGTTTCAAAGCTGTAGTATAAGTAGTATGGAAGTTACGGGTTTGTACACTAGCTTGCACGCAAACTTTAACC